>NJDD01000770.1:0-15229 GCA_002245505.1 Calephelis nemesis
AGGGTGCATGTTGCATTTGTATGTACGCCCACGCGTCTAAATTGTGTAATTAACACTAATATTATAAGTTTTTATTTCTTTTTTAATAAAGATACATCGAACATAATTTAGCATAATCAGTCTCTAATGTTTACATGGCAGTCAGAGATATACATAATATAAAAAAACATGTAAGAAACTATTGTGAAATTGTAACGCTAGACAGTATTTATTCAAATAACTAAATCACTTCACATGTTTAATTATTCTAACCCAAAACCAAAAATACATTTTAAATTTTTAGTTAATTATTATTATTATAAAATATTCATAACAAATTTTGTGGCAGCCCTAACCTACAACCAAATATGGCAAAGTCACCATTAGGAGTTTTGACGCCATCGAGAGTAAAGATGGTCGAAGTTTTTTCATAATTATTGAATTTCGTGTTGATATTGAGTGAAGTTAATCAATTTTGGTGGCATTTTGTATAATTTTGTTCAGTGAAAGTGTATAAATGAAATAATCATGAAGAAATTAGCGAATCGTGTATTTCCTCCTTGCCACTAAATCTCCTTACATGGGCTTGTGTTATGAGGCCGCCGCTTTACCCAAGAGCCTGATATGACTTCCTGACGACTTATGACTGATGACTAATTTTATTTGATCAGAATTGATATAAAATTCGATTCAAATTTCTACTTGACGAATGGCAAAATACTAACGTGAAGGCCAAAACTTAAAGAAAGTAAAAGAAAAAGTCAACATTACGGACGTTGTGATTAGGGTTGTTCAATTTACCAACACCAATTCTGAACTACATGTGGCTTCAAGTAGCATAGTAAATCTGCTTTTATTTAGATAAAGAAGATTATGTTAACTTAATGTCAAAAAAGTACTTCCCTAGGCCATGTTTTTCCTATTTGTTTTGCTAAAAGTTCCAGACTACTACGTTTTACGTCACCAACATTGGAAAAAAGTAATATCCGAAAATGAGATCTCAAAAACAAGCTAGATTGCTACATCTCATTAGGTGCTGCCAATTAACTCATAAATTTTACTATAAAGGCATACAAATATGACAAAAAACTGTTATTAAGATACTAACTAACTGTTACTACACATTTTCTCTCAAAAGTTGGCTATGGCAAACTTTGCAACCGTTGGCAAAGCTAGCAGGTTTCACGATATGCCTTATTAAAAATGTTAAATTTCTGTTACAAATTTAGGTACCCCACATATTTTAATACCTTTATATTTAGAAATAATGACCTTTTATGTATCTTAAATATACTGACCAATTCTGACCAATAAATCAAACCAAACCATACCAACCCAACCAGACCAATGGCACCATGACTTTGCCATGTTTAGTTGGAGGCTAGAGCTACCACAAACATTCTCATGAATATTTTATAATAATAAATAATTAAAAATTTAAAAAGTATTTTTGTTTTGGGTTAGAATAATTAAACATGTCAATTGATTTAGTTATTTGCATAAATACTGTCTAGTGTTACAATTTCACAATAGTTACTTACATGTTTTTTATAGTTTGATTTGTTGTATTGTTATAGATAGGTACATATTTATGTATATCTCTGACTGCCATGTAAACATTAGAGACTGATTATGCTAAATTATGTTCGATGTATCTTCATTTAAAGAATTAAAAAAGAAATAAAATCTTCCTTTGCTTTAGGATAAATAGTTAATTTATACTGTTTTTGTTTTATTGCGTAAAATATCTACTTCAAGTCAAGAAACTAACTGGAAGCTAAATATGATGTTAGCAGGCATCTATCGAATTAACAAACTATAGAAATTAATACATATTCACAATGAATAATAGTGTGTGTTGGTCTTATTTAAGTTGATTATGTTTTTAACATATTTTTTTTTCTACTATTAAAATCCTTTTGTATTTGACAACCTTAACCCTTACTTTTTCTTACTATGTAATACAGTAGAATCCCGATTATCCGAACATCCGATTATCCGGACTCGCGCCCCGGCTCTGGCTACTGCTTGAAACATTTGAAACTGCGGAACTAGACACATAAAAAGTTTAAACGCGCCTCCGAATGTTTACTCCCGCTTTCACTTGTTTGTTATTGTTTGTTTCATTTCCTCTTATAATGTTTGATTGACATCTACAAAAATGGATAAAAAATGAAAATAACCGAAGGTATCAAAAATAATGAATCTGATAGTATGCGGTGTAGGAGTAAGTATCTACAATATCAGACATTAAACAAATTCTGCTTCTTTAATAAAATTTACCTGTGCGATTGAGAAAGAAGATGGCAGCTCGCAACGTTATGTCATGAAAAAACCCTAATACATACTTAATAAAAAACCTAATTACGTCAAAGATCAATAACAAGTTTTTTTCAATTAAAATTGTAAATAACATTGGTACATATTAAAATGTATGACATTATATTTGAACCATATATACATATATGTACAACCCGCGCACTTAAAGAATGGGACTGAAGATGGCGGCGACTGTAGTCGCCTCTCGCTTACACACTATTGCCGTCTATACTCACACTCGCATGTAGTGAACACAAAAAAAGTAACCGTTATTATCCACGAGAACTGTCGAAAGATCCTCGGATATTAGTGTTCTATGCTCAGTCCGGTTTCGCTATTCTGTGAGCTAAGACGTAACTACATTGTTTGAGTTTGTTATAGATTTTTGTTTCATTGTTATAGTATATTGTTTTTGTTAAATTGTTATTAGTTTCTTGTTAAAGTTTCTTGTTATAACTATTACGTTTTTGTTGCTATTGAACGTTTGTGTTTGTAATGGAGCATAAACGGGGCAAGATTCTGCATAGCGATGCACGAAAAATCGTTTACAACGTCATAAAATATTTTGAGGAGGAGAAAAATACCGGCCGTTACCACCCTCTGGAATATAGTAACGCAAGAGCATGTATGTCTAAGAATACTATTTCCCGAATTAAAAAAGAAGGTAAGCATCATATATTTCTATATGTAAACAGTGTTGTACAGCATTATTGATTAATTATATGCTTTTTCATATTTTTCAATAAAATCTATGTCCTATACTATAAATAAACTATGTCCGCCCAAAGTAAACGTATACGTACACATATTATATCAACAATATTGTAAGCGATAAAAAGCAGATAGTTAACAAAATATGTGTTTGTATATGGTAGATATTTATTTTTATTGGACTATGATTACATTAATATAATACAAAAATAAAGATATTAAAAATATTTTTTTTGTAGGTGATCAAGCGGTGCAACAAGGAAAGCAGTTAAGTACGCCAACCAAGGGGCAAAGAGGAAAAAAGAACACTAGAGTTCCAGTGGACAATTTTATGTTGACGGGGATTAGAGGGATAGTCTCCTCTATCTATGATGTCCGAAAAGAAGTCCCTACATTAAACAAAATATTAGCCTCAGCTAAAAAAGATTTGGATTTCGTAGGATCAAACACAACACTACGAAAAATTTTAATAAACAAACTCGGGTTTAGATTTAAAAAATGTAACAAGAATAGATCCTTACTCTTGGAAAGGAATAATATTAAAGCATGGAGGGCTAAGTATCTTCGTCGTATCCGTCGCTATGACGCATTAGGTTCTGATAAAAAACCAGTCATTTATTTGGACGAGACGTGGATACACGCGCACTACACTGTTTCAAAGTTTTGGCAATCTACCACCGATAAAGGTATCCGAAAAAATGACAGTCCAGGTCAGAGGTGGATCATTGTTCATGCCGGATCAGAGAATGGATTTGTAAAGGGCGCAGATTTAATATTTAATGCGAAATCCAAGAAAGGTGATTACCATGATGAGATGAATGGGGAGAATTTTACTAAATATATTAAAGAAAAGTTAATACCAAATATCCCTTCAAATAGCATTGTCGTCATGGATAACGCACCTTACCACAGCATGCAACAAAATAAACCTCCCACAATAGCAAACCGTAAAGCTGATATACAAAAATGGTTGACTGAAAAAGACATATCATTTGACCAGTCCTACACTAAAGCTGAACTGCTCGAAATAGTAAAAAGGTATAAACCAGATAAAGACTATGCTATTGACAAAATTCTAGCTGATCACGGTCACGAAACGCTAAGATTACCACCATATAATTGCGATTTAAATCCGATAAAGTATGTGTGGAATCTAATAAAACAACGAGTGGCTGAAAAAAATGTTGATCAGCTAGAAAAAAAATATAGAGGGCTTAACACGCGAAGCAATTGCTTCTATAACAGCAGAGGACTGGCAAAAAGAAGTCAACCATGTGAAGCGGTTAGAAAAAGACTATTGGACAAGGGAGGTTTCGAACAAAGACGAAATTGAAGATTTTATCATCAGTGTTGGGCTAAACAGCGATAGCGAAAGTGACGATGGATGGTTGGAATCCATGGATGAAGATGAAGAAGCTATGTCAGGTGTCGAATTTCTGGAAGATCCTGGTGAAGGCACTAGTAACAGAACTTAGGCTTAAGTTCTAGTTTTATTATATTTGTCAACTTTTTTTATTTGAAATAAACATCTTAATGTACCTAATACCTAATAAACATTTCATTTTGTGTATTGAATGTTAATAATAATTATAATAAACCCAGCTCCCCATAAATTAATATTCAAAAACAATATAATATTAGCAATATTGATCGTTATTTTTATGCTAATATTTGTTATTTCGTTAGCAAACATGCTATCGGTACAGCGTCGACGAGCGGCCATTTTCAATCCCATTCTTTAAGTGCGCGGCTTGTAGTTGTTTTTTATATCGTTTTGTCTGAACGACGTAGGTATATAATATGTCAAATCATTACCTTATATCTGAGCCTTATATAATATTTAAATGTCAAATATAATTTGATTCAACTATGAAATCGATTATCCGGATTTTCGATTATCCGAATTACCATTGGTTCTAATTGATTCAGATAATCGGGATTCTACTGTATTTTGAAAAGTTTGGTGAATTTGCCACCTTCTTATAGAATTAAATTACCAGAGCTAAATATTAAAAATTTTCACTTATATTTTACAGGTTACAGAAAGAGTGCAAATGTGTTACTTCTTAGCACCATAAACTCCAAAAATTTCATTTTTAATTTCATATGGCAAATTTACTAGAAGTGGCTAATGACTTTGCCATATTTGTTTTTATGCTTAAAATATTTTAATTTACAAAAATAAAAGAGATGTTTGGTAATAATTTGAATTTTCATGAAATGTACTACGTCTAGGTGTAGTTTACTTATGATGTTTTCATATACCTACCTGCTACTTAGTTTTATATATTTATATCACCAATAAATGAAACGAAATAACTATAAATTAAAATTGGAAAGTATTTATAATTGCCTAAAATCTTTAATGTTAACAAAATTCAAAGAGTTATTTATAATTTCCCCCCAAAAATTAGGGAAATTAATAAATTTTTTTTAGCACAAATAATAACCAAACTCAACTTTGTATTTATCGCATCTAGTCCGCCTCATAAAAATCTTGAATGGTCAGTATGGTTTGTTAATAACAAGAAATTATGAAATATGAGAAAAAACTAAAATTGCATTTACAACTTTTAATTTCGTCCTATCGAATTTGAAACGTCAATCCTTAAAAATAAATAACTCAACATAGTATTTGCTATTTTTCACAGAATACAAATATTGATGATTTCCCCGAAAAATTAGAAAAGTGTATTTTCAATATAGCTATTTTTTAGTTCAAAAAACAACCAAATTTAACATTGTGACTATTGTGTCTGGTCGGCTTCATAAAAGTCTTAGATGGTCAGTAGGTATAGTCCAGAGTCGTGTCAGGCTTGTAAATAACAAGATTTTACGAAATATGAAAAAAGGGTCAAATTGTATTTAAAACTTTTGATTTGGTCGAATCGAATTTGAAACATCGCTCGATCCAACCAAGAAATATATAACTCAAAAGTGTATTTGCTAGTTTTGACAGAATTCAAATACTTACAATTTTCCAGAAAAATTAGGGAATTTTTAAAAAGTTTTGTAGCTCAAACGATAACCAAATGCAACCTGGTGATTATCGTATCTGCTCGGCTTCATAAAAGTCTTAAATGGTCAATATAGTCCAGAATTGTGTAAAAAAATTGTTTAACAATTTCCCCTTATTTTTCGGGGAAAATTGTTAGTTATTGAATTCTGCCAAAACTGGCAAATTCACTCTCAAGTTATTTATTTCTTGTTAGGATTGAGATTTTAAATTCGATAAGACCAAATCAAAAGTTTTAAATGCATTTTTTTACTGAGGCCGATAGATCACCCAGGGCTGACGAATTTGATGGCCAACCGACAGGAGAGATTTTTTGGGGAATAAAAACACACTGTTACACGTTCACTGGGCGAGAGTGAGGCGCAGAATGTTCTTTTCTTGTACTGGGAGTTTCTTCCTAGTTCTTCAGAGTTCCCAGTATTCTTCCTGGAGGTCCGAGCGCGAATACTGACTCGATTCCCGGTGCCCGTATTTATACAAATTCGGGAACGGGATTCCAGAACATTCCATACCTCACCCCCGGGACCATACTTTATTCAATATCTTTAATAAATTGTACATACATCGAGTTCTTACATAGCATAAACCTTTTGTCTTACCTAGATCTAGTCTAACATACATAGTTGTGCACGCGACGGCGCTTGGTTTTCGTGTGGCGGCGAAATTCCGCGATTTCCGGATTTTATAATACCCTGCCCCCCGCCGTCCTAGTATAAAACGTGCGAGCGCGGCGCTCCCGAATTTATTAGTTTTACGGGCGCGGTCGCATGCACATTACATTTGTTTAACTCACACTTTAACATCATATTCTAATTTTATTCTAATCGGGTAAGTAAAACACAAGAAATTTAACATTTTATTATCGTACCCAACCTAACCGATTTCTTGGCTGTTAACAGCACACAGATGTTTCATATCACGTTAATACAGTAAAATTTAACATATTCTATCATTTCACATAAAAATCTAAACATTAGAACCTATTCTAGACAGTAATTTTATCATAATCATCATTGTAAAATAACATTCATAAAAACACCATAAAACAATACAACTACTATCCTAAAACATCATTTTCGTTAAATCAACTATATAAACCTAAGGCATGTATATAAGACCATAACTATTTACAAAACAACGTTATATACTTGAAATAAAATCCCTAAGACACTGTTATTTTCCTAGCCTTGTAACTATCTCTAAGGTACCAACGCGTGCCATCCTTCGGATTGGGTCACTCTCGCCCTCAGATAAAGTATCTTTATCTATACTTTATCTGAGCTCTCGCCGATGTGTCTATGAGTCTATGGTACATTGTCTTTGGTCGTCGTGTACACTTACTAAAATAAATAAACTATTTGAATTCTGTTAAAATTAAAGAATTTGGGCAATTAAAACTTCCCAGGATTTAGTTTTTGTTAAATTAATGAAACTAAGTATCAGGTATGCGTCAGGTAGGTTAGGTATTAAAAATGTTAAATTTGTCCCACTTTAATTGTATAAATACCGTTGGAATCGACATATAACTTAACAACATCTCTTTGTTTCTTTTTAACAAATGTTGATATTTTGTACGCCGAAAGAGATAACGACATTTTTGTCTATGCTCATTTTGGCGTCGATTTCAATTGACGTCATGACAGTTGTCATGCTTGCCAAGAATCCACATTTAGTGTTCAATTTTTATAGTGAAGTATACTATTACAATTGTCGATATTTTATTTTACGTTCCCAGAAAAGAATATTTGGACAAGACAAAAATGTATTGTGAAATGTATGTGAAAACTGTTATTTCTTTCTTTTCATTGCATTTCCCTTATTTATAAGCCAACTGAGTAGCAATATATTAGTAACAATTTCAATCGAGAGGTAAATAATAATTCATATTAATAGATCATGTATCGATATCGAAATACTAACTTTGGGGTTACAATGTGCACTTTTGTCTCGGCGCGATCGCGACGTTTCGCTTGGACAATACGTTTCGTTTCAAAACTGTATCGTTTTTTATAAAGCTAGAACAATCATAATTTGAAACGATATCGTGTAAACGAAGAGTAATGACCTAGGGGGGGTTAGAATGTACACTTTCGTCTCGGCGCGATCGCGTCGTTTCGCTTGGACGATGCGTTTCGTTTCAAAAATGTTATCGTTTTTTATTAAGCTAGAACAATCATAACTTGAAGCGATATCGTGTAAACGAAGAGTAATGACCGAATTTGTATGAAAAAATAAAATTTTGTCTATGACGACACGACTTAAAACACGTCAATATCAAATTTGTTATTTGTCAATTGTCAGACGTGTAACGTTTATCGCCGACGTCAGGTTCATGGAGCTGCGCAAATTTAGCACCCCATCGAAGGATTTTTGAACTCAAAATGGCCTAAATCGATAGGTCTGCGTTAGGTCTGTATAGGTCCATCATTTTTGTTAGGTCACCTATAGTTTTTTATTAATAATTTTTTTAAATTTTGGAAAAAAAAGAATACATCTTAGCATCTCAATTAAACGAAAACTCATTTATCTTTGTATTTCTGCATTCTTTATCGATAGGTCAGTATTGGTCTATAGTTTTTGCTTTTATATTATTCATTTAATTCTTTTAATTAACAATTATAAATAATTTATCACTGGCGCATGCGCTCAACGCACCCAGTCATAGCATGGCGCGAAATTTAAAGTTTTCCCGTTCCGTTTCATTGTTTCCATTATCAAAATACAAATTTCTCTCATGAAGCTCAAATAATCTCATAATTTTAATCTCTAATTACTCCTCTACTACTCTACTACTCTAATAAAAAATCAGCACAACGAATACTAGAATTGACTCAATGGTAATTATATGGTAGACCATGCAAATTACCTCAACTAACATTTTTCACATGTTCATCAGACAACATCAGATTCTTGATCGGCTTTTTAATAATTGTTTTTATAATATCTATTTATGAATTATGTTAGCTGTAAATAATTATTGGATTTATGATATAAAAGCTGGCTAAAACAGTTAGCTAAATTAATTAGCTAGCTAACCGATAGGCTTACCTAATTTAACCGGTTAACTTAATTAGCTCAGCTAATCAGCCAACGGCTAACCGGCTAATTTTTTTTCAGATATTCACTGATTTCTTTTCTACAGAAAGATAATGACAAAGTGCAATTATTATGTGAAGATATAGAATCTGAATCACTGTGAGTATCATCTTTCTCTTTTTTAAGGAATTATTGTATTTAATGGAATTCTTTATTTTTTTGAAAACCGAATATGAAATTTTTATATTTATAAATTTATATTGATATATCAATATAATAAATTAATTTATAATTAAATTCTAGCTAGGATGAGGAATCAAACTCAGATACAGCAACAACTCCAAAGAAAAGACGTTTAACAAAAGAATATTACAGTCGTAAAGTGTGAGTTTTTATTATTTTTTTTCAATTTTCTGATAAGAAAACTCAATTTTTTTTTAATTTTTATATAATTTATAAAATATTTCTGTTAACAGATTTTTTTAAGAATCCTAAGGCTGAAGTGATCACTATGTCACTTGTAAAATATATAGCAATAGATATGTGACCGTTATCACACGCTGAAGGTTCAGGATTTATACAATTCGATAAAGCTTTTGGTCCTGAATATGTGATCCCGAGCAAATCAGTGCATGAAGACATACTGGAAACTCTTCGTAATTTTTATGATATGTCGATTACAACGGACGCTTGGACACCTCGTTCTGCAGTTTCAATGTTACAATTACAGTACATGCTATATATGAGTTATGGAATTTATACTTTGTAACTTTAAACACCTTGGAAATGACTGAAAGTCACTCGGCAGCAAATGTTTACCATAATTTATGCAATGCTTTATCGGAGTGGAATTTGGCAGATAAAACAATTGCTGTGGTCCATGATAATGCACGAAATATGGTAGCTGCAATGTGGGAAAGCTCTACTGCTGACATCAACATCGATCAAAGTGTTCGTTGCGTTTGTCATTCGTTACAGATTGTTATAGAAAAAGCTTTTAATGAAGATCATTTTCAAATACATCTTCAAAAAGTTTCTGCAATCGTTAGTCACTTTAAACATTCATATAAAGCAACAAACGCTCATATAGATGCCCAGAAATTACATAATTTACCTGACCATTCTTTGATTAACTACTGCTTATGTGCTGATTACTGCTGCTTACTCTATTCCTATATATTAATATACTTTATGGTCACGTTTTGTTTGGCACGAACGTTCTACGCTTTTTGAGTTTGACATTTATAAGCGGCCCGAAACGAAACGTTCGTGTCAAGACGACGGTATTCATTCTAACCCCCCTTTTCTGACGCAAACTTTGTTTTGTACTGTTGCCCGCGGCTTTGCCAACTTGATAATATTGTTTAGATATGCTTCTTTAAAGTGTCTAAAACAATTACTATTGCAAATTTTGTCGAAATCGAAAATTGGTATTTTACGTAATAAGTGTGCGGACAAGCACATGGCGACGATAAAATAGAACCGTGATCTATAGACGCAATAAATATTATAGTGAATACCTTGACAAGGACCTAATGAAAGAACTGGGAGGTTGCTGATTGATCATACTTTTTAAAAGTTGACTGTATTGTGTTTTATTATATTTAAAATTTGCCTAAAGCACATCAAAATGTGTGCGATAGTGTGTGTTTATCGTTGGAAACGTACCTATCGTAAAAATTGGTTTGTCGGGGGTTTATTGAAAATTTTAAAATCAAAGATTATGGATTATGTATCGATATCAATACTTTACGTTTTTTGGACAGCCTTAGTAATGTCAAATGGCAGCCATATTTAGTAGCCAGCGGCAGGCTTTTTTGGTAACTATTTCTTGCCCATATACTTAGAGGTCAATGATTACACGCGAGTCGCGACACATCAGCTAGTAGACATTAGACCATAAAGTATATCAATAAATAACATTAGACAATCAGACATGCACTGTACGCTTGTAGTTGTGTACCTACGTTAGAGCCATATTATCAAGATTAGTCTGCGTGTCCCTTTATACTCACGTGCTCAAAGTGTAGAATAATTATTTCCTTTTTGCTTTTTCCGGAATAATTTCTTATCTCTTGCTAAAGAGTTTTTATATTCCTTGTTTCTTATATAGGTAGTTACCTATGCGGTAGCTGGCGGATATTACTTTATAATTTGTGGCTGGCGGGCTTTTAGGCAAAGACTACAAACTCTTATTAAGTTTAGCGCGAAGTCCTTTATGGACAGTTACTTTACTCTTTGGCGCGAAGTGCGAACTATTATGGTACTATATTGTATAGGTACCTACTCTTTAATACAAATAATTCAGAGCAAAGAATATAAATACTCTTTAACAAGAGATTCAGAGAATATTATATTCACTACGTTTTACGCTTATTATTACTTAAAAAATATTAATTAAGAGGTATTAGATCAGTATTTGGTATGTAAGAAATCCTTAATCGACTATCCTGCCCGTTCTCATAAAAGCTTAGAAGCAAATGCAAAAATGGTCACCTCATTTTATATTATGTCTTTAACAACTAAGAACAATATTGATTTCTTAAAATATTACAACGACTTAAATAATCAAAGCAATGTAAAAAGTTCCGACAACATGTCATCTAAGTGCCGGGTTTGTCTTCAAAAAGCTTGTGTTTCCCTAAATAACGAAGAAAATACTTTAAAGAAGTTTTTACAAGTTTTCGTAAATTTGAGTGTTAATGAAGATGATAATATATATCCACAACGTTTATGTGATAACTGTTTCAAATTTATTACAATTGCAATAACATTTCAAAAGGTTGCAAAGAAAAGTGATGATTTATTAAAGCATATAATAAAAGAAGAAACATTTACTGATGAAGGAACTCATAGTTGTGATGAGAGTGTAATTAAACCACTTTCACCAGAATTTATTGACGAGCCGAAAGTTTTGAAAAAGCCCAGTTTTAAAGTTTCTGCCAAAGTACAGTGCAACATTTGTAATAAAGTTATAAATAGGTCTTATCACAAGCAACACATGACTATGCATGACCCAGACCATTATAAATACATTTGTGATGTATGTGGCAAGTCGTTTCGATTAAGATGTGCCTATCACAACCACAGTCTACGCCACAGAAAAGATTTCCAATATAAATGCCAGTTTTGTCCATACAAAGCAAGATATGCAGAACTCCTTAAAACTCACTTAAGAACACATACAGGGGACTATAGATATATGTGCACAGAATGTCCTGCAAGATTCTTGTTTAAAAGTAACCTTAATAGTCATATGTTTAAGCATAAGGAACCACAGTATAAATGTGAAACTTGTAATAGAGCTTTTCATACAAAAATATCTGTACAAAAACATGTTGATGCGGACCATTTGGGTATTAAAAACCATGTGTGTAATATTTGTGGTAAGGCTTTTGGTTATAGGAATGCTATGACTAAGCATCAAAGGCATGTTCATAAAAGGGAGAAGCTACATTTTTCGAGAATGCCATCATATATGCTAGCTGAATGTACAAAATCTTAGTATTAATAAAAAAAAAAGTTTTTTGTGATGTCAGATACGGAGCTTAAAAAGCTGTGGGTAAATGAAGACATTACAAAATCTTATGAATAATATTCTTCTCCTGTCATGAGCTGTATTCTTATAGCAAATAATGTATTAGTGATCAAATCATGTGTTTCAACTTTATCAGTTGCTTATAAATTCAGTTATAAATTTATCCAATAGTTAAATTATGTTTTTTCATAAAAAGTTTTTTACTCAGAAAGTCTCATGGGCAAGCTAAATCTTACTGTAGCTCAAGTTCTAGAAAATGTCACAGTTACATTAAATATTTTCTTGAGGTGATGTTCTCATATTTTGTTCTTGATTAAATATGGGATGTTGTGACTAAAACACTGTTTTACAACTCTTAGTTATTATGCTTACAACTTTTATGCAACACACAAAGGTTTTTATATCTGCTTCACAAAGATTCATCAAAATGTTAACTTTCAATTAAGTATGGTTTTCCCAAATAAGAACCAACTTTCATTTTGCTTTGTTTGTATTGGGTCTTGAGCCAATTGGTAGATTGTGAGCAGGAAAGGCATTTGGGTATGGTGCAGTTGGGCAACAAGATGTAAAGGGGCATCAGATCCTGCATGCTATATACTATTTACCTTTAAACAGCATGTAGGGGGCGCCGTATAAATTACGCCCAGGGCGCTGCTATTACTAAAACCGCTACTGATTGTGAGGAAAACTGGGCAATAACTCCACTATTGCAAGTTGTCAGTTTTTATATATGCAATGACATTTGACTATGTATTAAATTACAACTATATTTTTAGATAATAAGTAGGTATAATGTTTATTTACTATCCAACTAACAATACTAGAAAGTTCTTTGTATGAAATTTTGTTGTATTTATAAACCAGGTATCAGATCGAGCAAACAATCAGAATCCTTCTTCATGTCTTCATAATATGTATCCATAAGGGCAAGGGTTATTGAAAATTAGAAAGTAATTAGCTGCAATCCTTTATTTTATAATATATTTGACTAGAATAGAATATAATTAAATGTATAACAATTTGATTACAACATCAAAGACAAATATAAAGTAACTATGCTTACAATAGGGTTGTAAATCTTTGGTGTAATAGATTAGTTCTACAGTACAATGGAAGATGTTATTTAAAACTACTTTGTATATTATGTTCTACATAAAGGCCACTTTATCACCTCAGTTAAATTGGGGCAGGAAATTTTCCTAGTGATACTAATAACAAGGTTTATGAAAATATTTGTCATTCTGTGGTAACATTTAATATATTATGTATATTGGACTTTTAAACCTCAGACTTGTCTTAATTTAAATGCACAATTTAGAGTTTACAATGACAAGAAATTTTTAATAATATACAGTCAAAACCATGCCATCCTCTTTTTTAACAATAATCGAGCTGCATGCTATTGGATTTCCTTATCGAAATATTTTATTCTTTATCTTAAAGAACAGTTCCATATTTACAGCACACAAGACATGCTAATTAAAACTCTATGTCGATTACAAAATATCTGTGTGACAGAAACTTCAAAATCAGACTAAAATAGCAGAATTATACACACATAAAAATATTGTTCTTTTATATTACACAATGTGTTATATGAAAAGAACAAATTTATGTATAAAATATTTATACATGAATTTATATTTTCTACTAATAGGTACTTATGGATTAACATAAATTTACATAGTACACATTCAATAATACCACTTCATACATAAATATTTTCTTGAAAACATCATTGGTTGTTATGACTATCTTTTTTTACAACTTATTATATATCCCTTCAATATCGTGATTAACAGATTTTGACTGTATAACATTCTACTTTATAAATGAGACAGCTTAGAACACAATAGATGTCAATTATTTATTACTGTATTCAGTTGTTGAATGACTTATTTGTTTACCTAGCTGTGCAACAGCTATTGTATACCCGATATAATAACACTCTTCCTTTTCTGAAGTAACTGTATCTTAACAAATAAATTATTTTTATATGCCAAAGCTACTTTTGAGCTTTTCTCAGTATATATTTAGAACATTTGTGTAAGAAATAAACAGCTTTACCTGAAAATAAGTGTTAGATTATTGAGATTTTTTTTATTTAACCAAAATCTCCATTGATATCCTGCTGTATACAGTTATTAGTGCTTATTTTTAAGTGATTATTTAAGAATAAATAAGTATAAAATAATGTTTGATAGTTACTATGTTTTACTAAATAAAATAGTATTTTATTCATTGCAATTGTAAATATTAATTTCTCTCATTATTTTATTTAAGAAGTCTGGCCTATCTAAGGTATGGAGTTATGTATCAACATTTAATAGACTATTACATACATTTCAAGATAAAAAAGATTTGTGTTAACATTTTCCTATCGATACAAATTACGAAACAACAATTTATTGCATAAATGATACAATAGATGTTTCTGTCGGTTTTTTAATCTCCTGTAGAAAATGCATTCATTAGCACAACAAAACCACCAATTAGATTGACTCTTCAAAAAATAACACATACTTAGAATCTTATCAGGGAAATTACTTCTAATAAAGTTTGGACAGAGTCCATGACAAACAAGATATTTAGACCCAGTGTAAATGTTATCAGAATTATTTGTGCTCATT
>NJDD01000770.1:15595-39899 GCA_002245505.1 Calephelis nemesis
CCTATCAATACAAATTACAATACAACAATTTATTGCATAAATGATACAATAGATGTTTCTGTCGGTTTTTTAATCTCCTGTAGAAAATGCATTCATTAGCACAACAAAACCACCAATTAGTTTGACTCTTCAAAAAATAACACATACTTAGAATCTTATCAGGGAAATTACTTCTAATAAAGTAAAGTTTGGACAGAGTCCATGACAAACAAGATATTAAGACCCAGTGTAAATGTTATCAGAATTATTTGTGCTCATTAAATAATTATTACAATTATTTAATTATGAATTATTTGATTTTTACAGTAGAAAGAAAGCTGTTATTAACCGTAATATAAAACCCTAGTCTAATCATGATTAATCAGATATTCATTTGTACATATGTCATCTTAAATGAATAAGATGCCTAAAAAAATTGCTTTAGGTAGACAGATTTTTCTTCTTTAAAACTTGATTAAATGGAGATACTCATTGCATTATAAAGTACAATGTGTAACTTAATCATAAGATGGTCCTCTACACATTGTTACAATAAACATAGATGCAAATATAAACTCTAGAAGCTGCAAAGAAAGCATCAAAGTACACCAAATGTATTCAATTCTTAATACCACAACTTGCCAAATTAGAAGATATAGAACACCAACAATGGATGGAACCGTCAGCAGCACCGAAAACATTACAGGAACATCTATAATCATAATAATATTTCATTTATTTATAGATATGGGCAATAACAACAATTTTTAAGTCAGGCCAAATAATGTTGTTAAAACATGAACAATCAGATATGTGGTAACTCTAAAAGTAAAAGTAGCAGATACAGAACTTGAATTCTCGATAAATGTAAATTTTTAATTTAACTGATCTAAGCTACTTCAATTAAATATCTAAGAAAAGTTATTTAAAATCTGCTTCACTATTCAATGTTACTTAGCTAATGTTTTTTTTTCGTTTTTACCCATCCGCAGCATAGGTTTGAACAAGTGAATTAATTAAGGAGCTACCTTTACACTTACCTCTTTCACTAAGGCTGCCTTTGCGGCCTAAAATTAGCCTAGCTGCTTCAATAATAAATAAGGCTACTAATACACCATAATCTTGTCCAAGTCTTGTTCGATTTTTTGCCATGTCGTCATACTTTCCTCCGATCAAAACAGATTTAAGGATTAACGTTCCCAATTCGCAAGTAGCAAAAAGACCAAAGTAAAAGGAATTAATGTACAACAATATTTCATACGCTAAGCTCGAGTTAACCATATTAATTTTTATTTGATGCTAAAAGAAAGAATAATAAGTTTAGAAATTCCAGTTCACACTTCAGAGTTCAAGTTTTATTAATGTTAAAATAAAATAATGTACCTATGTACGATCCCGAATCTATTAAGTATATAATTTAAAAATAGAATAATTTAAAATTGGAACCAATGATAACAATTTACGGTCAAAGGCTCTGTATTATCTATGGATACTACATCATAAGAGTCGGGACTTCCATAGATAGGTACCATAAAGTATATTAATATAGGTACATAGCAAACCCGAATTTTGTATAACTTGACTTAACATGGTGATAAAGTATAACCCTTTCTTCTTCTTCTTCGTTTATGGCTTTTGCAACTACCGTGAGTAGTTTGACTTCGCCAATGTCTACGTGTTGGATAAAGCACGGTACAATAATAGTTACCACGGAGTTCTTGATCTTGAGTGTTCGGTTTTTATTGAGATCGTCATTTATTCCACCACCTAAAACAGATTTTTATGGAACCGGACAGCACGAAAAAACACAGAACCTGTATAATTTGAAAGTAAGTCTAAAGGCATTCAGATATAAGGCAACTAGTGTCATATGATTTAGGTGAATAAAAAAAACATAGCAAATTTTTATTTTTTATAATATGAAAGTTGCGCTAAACTGTTAACGGTGTAGAATTAGAACCACAGACCTACATGTAGAAATGTACTAGATTAGAACCAGTGTGGTCATATAAAAGATGCCAAATCCTCAGATATTATAGTGAAAAAAATAGGAGGTTGGCGGGAACGGTCGGAGGGGGAAGGCGCGCTTTTCGAGGGTTCCCTCCAATCTTTAAGCTAAAAATGTGTAATATAATGTAAAAATGTATAATTTGTAAATTTATTAAAGTGTAAATATTACTTAGTTGTGTTTAAATGTGATTTAGTAAATAAACTATGCTAGTGAAAGACTATTGCAGTGTTTTGTCACGACAGAAGAGGCAGAGGCCTGAACAAGAAAGAAAATTGAAGATGAAACGGGAAAAAGACATGAAATATTAAGCTAAGGGTTTATTACATAAATATAAGTCTAGTATAAAGTATAGAGGTAAAAAAATAATAATAAAAATACTTTATGTACTGACGTAGAAGTTTTGGCGCCATCATGAAAGAAGATGATTTTGGTGTTCAGAATTTTAGTTTTATAATTTGTGTGAAAATAATTGTAATTCAAGAATGTGACGTACTATAAAACAAATGAACAAATATATAAACTTCAAGAAATTAAAACTAAAGACATATTAAAGGACTCAAATAACCTTTGTATTAGTGAAATAAAGGACTTTTAAAAAAGGGGAAGACAATATGTTCAGAAACTGAAGAAATGACTTTAAAATTTTAATACGGAAAAAAAAATATTATTACGGAAGACTTGGCAGCATGGTCGAAAGGTCTCAGCCGGCTCCAGAAAATTAACCTAAAAAAATAAAAATAAAAAATAGATACATTTCTTTCTTTAGGTTTTGGCCTTTACGTTAGTATTTTGCCATTCGTCAAATAGAAATTTGCATCAAATTTTATATCAATTTTGATCAATTATAATTAGTCATCAGTCATAAGTCGTCAGTAAGTCATGTCAGGCTCTTGGTTAAAGCGGCGGCCTCATTACACAAGCTCATGTAAGGAGATTTGGCGGCAACAAGGAAATACATGATACGCTAATTTCTTCATGATTATTTCGTTTGTGCACTGAACAAAATTGTACAAAATGCCACCAAAATTGACTAATTTCACTCAATATTAACACGAAATTTAATAATTATGAAAAAACTTCGACCATCTTTTCTCTCGCTGGCGCCAAAAACCAAATAAATATCTGTATATCACAAAGTAAAAGTTTTTAGGTACCCACCGAAGTTCAACAGTTCTACCAGAAAATCTTGGTTGCCGTATGTAACATTCTGATTTGCCGTATTTTAAAGAAAAAAGTAATAAGTGCTGTAATATAAAGTAATATCTACAATTTAATAATAGTTATTCCGCATTTGTTTCTTCTTCATAAAGGTTTATTATCGTTTCTATAACTTCAGATTGTTCATCTTGTACATCCTTTTCCTTGCTTCCACATTCAGTTGTTTCAGTTTTGACGATTCAACGTCACGTACGTGATACGGTGCACTTTGCTGTATAAATATCATCATAAAAAACAACAAATCATTCTTTGAAAAAAATTTCACATTCCCACTGTTGTTAATATTTTTGTTAAATACGTTTATCCTTTTTAGTATTTTTTTGGCGTAGGAGGGCCTTCAGAGTCACAATCACATATTTTATTATCACATATTTTTTTAATTGAAATCGCAATCAAACACTAACACTCTCACAAACGTAGCGAACGTAGCAACTATGCAAGTGAACTTAAGAGTATTGTTGTCTTTGAGTGAACTGTATTTGTGCTATTGGGCCCTTAGATTTCATAGATAGATAAACTAAATACATACTTTATGTTGTCACATTCATTTTCACAGAAGTGAAATGCTGTCACAATACGGCGACATACATTGTTTTAGTTTTATATGTGTTCAAACTAATATAAATACTCTGTGGTTTTAGTCGTACGACGGGATTTTCCTGACTATCGGTTATGAGTGGTACGTTTAGCTGCGTTTCTGGTTAAAAAGATGTTTCGTTTTACTAGACATTAGGTAGGCATTTGCAGTATTTTTTCAAACGGGATTAAAAGGCCTGCAGTATACTGTATTCTGTGACAAAACAAACGTGGACTAACTTATATTACGGCAAGTGACGTATCAATATTCAATAACAACACTGCAAAAAGTGTGCCAAAATATGCTCAAACTACTGTTACCAACTGCCGTGTTCCACGGCTTTTAGATCCAAAATTCATGAGACGGACTATGGCTTTTAACCGAAAAGCCGTAGCAAAGTTTACGACTTTTTTTTGATTGTACGACGGTACATTTTTCAATAACTAACAAAATTGATATAAGAAAATTAAAACAATAATGTGGTGGCGTTGAATTTATTTAGTACCTTGGCTTATCTTTACCAAATGCCGTTTAGGTTGATAATAGATAGATCGCAAAAACATCGAAATAATTATAATTGGTTTACTTTCACTGTATTATGTTAATAAATTAATGTGTGTTCATGTACCTAATAATAAAGGTGGACTAGTGCAAATCGGACTCGCCCAGGCCACGAAGGGTTCCCGTTTAGAGGAGGCCTACGTAGCAGGTCTTGTTAACCGTTAACTAATGAACTAATTAACTGGTTAAAAAAATTGCAATATTACCGAAATCCCGAAATGATATAAATTAGATATAATAATGATATAAATTAGATAATTTCTTTGAAATTCCGTATCTTTTTGATGCGATGTTTTTATAAAAACACTGATTACTGTCCTGATTATAAATATGTTTAGAAAAGAATGCAGTTTTACGTCAGTTTACAAGAAATTTGTTCATGTGTGAAACTCCGAATGATATGTAAAATTATTTAATATTTAAGAAGTCCTGCATCTTTTACTGATATTTTTGCTGCTTCTGCGCTCAATGTTGTTCTTAACGTAAATTTAATATAAAAACGTGAAATGCGACTTTCAGGTAATATAAATTGACCCGAAAACACACATGAAAAGGAAAAAATCCGTGTTTGTTTTCTAAACTTTGTTTGTTACTGTGATTTTTTTTAAGTTGCAGTTTATTTTATACTCAAAATTAATATACCAACGATGAATGCGACTTTATAAATAAAGTCATGCCACAACTTTTTAGAAATCACAGAAAATCCAAATTTAAAATATTTTAAACGTTTTGCGCTTTGTTACGCTGATTTTGTTTCTCGTTTCGCTCAATATTGTGTTTAAACATAAATATATCAACGAACTATGCGACTTTCTAGGTGTTTAAGAAATAAAAAATGTTTATGAAGTCACAAAAATCCCGAAATTACACAAAAAACTAACTGAGTTATTATTTCAAAAGTCCTGTGGTTTTTTTGTAGAATTAATTGTTGTGTTGTTATGAATATTTAAACAAAGCATGCGACTTCGTTGGCATTTATGAGTTAAATATTATTTATGAAGTAATGGACTACTTGAAATGGCCAAAACTACTAGTAATTACTAGGTGGTAGAGTTTCGCGGCGACTCACCCGGATTGGTACCACCGTCTTACCTATTCCAGCCGCCATAAAATCATGACGTGTTCCGGTTCGGAGGGTAAGGTAGCCTGTCTGTTTTTTTTAATAATAATACTTGCAACTTTAATAATAATAAATAATAGATAACTTAAAACCGTTAAAAATGTAATCCACAATTCAGTGATAAACTAAAAGAAAAATAATTTACAGTTCTTAGAATACAAGAACTTACTCTTAATGATTTGATACTGTCATTTTACTCTGTCTATCGTGTTCTATAGATTTTATTGAGGATTTTTTTTTGATTTTTTTATTACAGAAAAACTATAATACATAAACTAATTGGAGTCTGAATGTGAGGTATTAATAAGTTTAAACAATCCAAAACACACTTAAAACTATATAAACGCAACTACGAACATAACCTTAGTACCTACCTAGACCTGTAGATAGGTTACTAAATATTGGCCGTAAGTCGGCAATATGTGAACAATGAAGTTTAATATGTACTACTAATAAAACAAAATGTGTTTGTCCTTGCACGAGTAGTGGATGCTGTACGCCTTACGGCTGGAAAAAGTAGCGGCAGCAAGTAGGTATGAATAAACCGGTTAATAAAGGTTTTCGATAATACTCTCATTACGAACCTTTATTAACCGGTATTTTTGAAACCGGTTCCAAGCTCTGCTACGTAGTACATACTACATACTACTTTATAACTTGTGGGATGTCGTTGAATAAACGAAACATTGACATGTAATTAAATGGACATGAAATAGCTACGAAAAAATTGTCTTGAACACAAAATATGGTAGCCGTTCTGACCAGAGGTGTAGTTGTGTGATGATGTTCTGGCCACGGGATAATCGCCTTTTTACGGAATCATTTCGGTTTTGTATGTAAAAACAGATGTTCATATCGTATTTTTATTTTTTATTTTTTTAGCACTTACCCTGTGCGTGGGATAAATTTCTATAAATTTTTAAAGAAAGAAAAAATTTTCGGCTCGGGACGAAAGGTTACAAGTTCAAATCCTGTCTGGGGCGAAATTTTTTCTTTCTTTAAAAATTTATAGAGAGATGTTCATATGCCATTTTTCATAGTCTTGTTTAAACCAAATGTCTGACTCAATCTTGGTATAGCTAAAAATTCTCCATTGATTAATACACGTTTCAATGCAATTGTTGAGGAAAAATGGCAGGACTGGCATACATTTTACACAGACACCTCAAAATTGTCCCTATCTGGTTGCACAGGAATAGGAGTATACTATCAAAATTCTAAAATCGTGCTACAATTTAAAAGCCCCCTGAATCGTTTCTATTCGTTTTTTAACGTTAAACCGTTGCCATGTCTACGTCTTTTCACGAAGATCTACGTATTTTAGGCCTTTTCTTCGTATCTGTGTACTTCAGTTCAATATCTAATTAATTTCTGTCAAAATTTACGAATTAGCTATTTAGTAACACTTTAGGCTAAATAGATCTTAATTTCGTTATTTTCGAGAAAATACATTGAAAATTAGCGCAATGACGAACATATTCATACACTTATCTGTACCATTTTAGAGTTACATAACCGTTATACTTTTTATATAAAATACTTGTTTCAGTTCGGGTTTAACTTTTAAATTTTCTAGAATAAATTACGTACTGTCTAAAATTACAACAAAAATCACGCTTGATATAAAATAGGAAATTAATGAAAAAAAATATGTTCGCATCCTTATTGCTTCGGTCGCATATGCTTTATGCCTCCGCTGAATCAAGACCCTGATTTGACGTGCTATTTTGAGTAACGGCTAATTTTAAACGAAACAAGGTGTGTGTGCGGTTCTCACACGATAGAAGTGCGTGTTTACTGAAGTTTGTAAATCGACAAAAGAGTTAGATGAATATACATTTGTGTCTTTTACCTGCAAAAGAATGAGATGAATATATATTTGTGTCTCTTACCTGTCGTTTTGCCGTTGCACCCGTTTTGAAATTACAGCGATTCTAAAGAAGTTTCACTTCAAAAATAAGTCATAATATGTACCTTAGTCCTTAATCGGATGCAAACTTTATCTACCGACCAAATGTTGGCGTACAAAAACCCTTAATAATTAATAACATAAAAAAAAACATTTTTAAATGAAGAAAAGATTGTATTCCCGCAATGGGAAGCCTAAAAATCAACTAACACTTTGGAATAACTTGGAGTAATATCAATATAAAAATTAGGATGATAAGTCTATTAAAGACAAAACATTAAAGTCAAAGTCAAAGCTTACTTTATTTCGTAGGTAGAAAACTACACTTGAAATATGTCAAAAAAAAACATTTTCCATATATAAAATATAACAATAGTACAAAATATCTTAAAAAAAATTAAAATAAAACTAAACGAAACCAAATACATATAGTATTTATGCATTATAATAAAAATAATTCGCTTACTTTTATGTAGGGTTATAATTATCATTTTTATTTTTAAGCATACTTAAGTACCTACATGATGAAGTGTAGAAGTCACTAATCCAACATGTCGAAATTAAATTATAATAATTACAGTCATTTACAAATAATAATTAATTATTGTCTTTCTAAAAATGTCAATACTTAATACAATACAATAAAACAATTCAATATAATGTGTCAAAAATAAAATAAAATTAAAACAAATAAAATCGTCTTGGTTCATATAATATAATTCATTCGTTTATTCCCATGGATTTTTGTCCTCTATATATTGACTAATATTATAGTAGCCCTTTTTACATAATTTATTTTTTATCGTATTTTTGAACTGTTTCAATAGCAGGTCCTAAATATAATGAGGTACTTTATTAAAAAATCTTATTGAGAGGCCTTGATATGAATTACTTATCTTATGAAGGCGACTAAATGGAATGATAAGTTTGTTTTTATTTCGAGTGTTTATATTGTGACAGTCACATTTTTTTAAAAAAGACTCAGATTTTTCTTAATGTACATTAAATTTTCAAGTATGTGATGCAAATGTTAATATATTAATATTTTTAAATAATTCTTTAAGAGATACTCTAGGACCAAGATTGTGTATGGCACGAACTGCCCGTTTTTGTAAGATGAATACTGAATCAGAATCTGCAGCACTGCCCCAAAGCAGTATACCATAGGTCATTATACTATGAAAGTAGCTGAAATATACCAATCTTGCTGTATCAATATCAGATATTTGACGGATCTTCTTAATAGCATATACTGCAGACGCCAGCTTGTTTGACAGCTTTTCAATGTGAGCCCCCCATTGTAACTTCGAGTCAAGAGTTATGCCTAGGAAAGTAGTGGTTTCGTCAATGTTGATTTTAGTGACCTTAATTATAACATTGGTATCCGTCTGTTTAACATTAGGACGAGAGAATTTGATGCATTTCGTTTTATTCTCATTCAAAAGCAAGTTATTACTAGTAAACCATTCTATGACTTTCGATATAGCACAGTTTACGTCATTATAATTAGATTCTCTTCTTTTGATATTAAACAGTAACGACGTATCATCAGCAAACAGAACTATTCCATGACTATTTCTTACTAGATTTGGCAGATCATTGATGTAAACTAAAAAAAGAAATGGTCCTAGAATTGAACCTTGAGGCACACCAATAGCTACCTTTGAACCAGGGAACAAATGTCCATTTACATAAATCTTTTGAATCCTATTTTGTAAATATGATTTCATAAAACTAAGGGCATGATCTTTAATGCCATAATATTGCAATTTTTTTATCAGAATATCATGCCGTACACAATCGAAAGCTTTGGATAAATCACAAATATTCCTAATGCGTCGTGTGATTTCTCCCAAGCTTCAAATATATTTTGCACCAACTTTATTCCAGCATCAACAGTAGAACGACCTCTGGTAAAACCAAATTGATTCAAATGCAAAATTTTGTTTTCGAGGAAATGTGTACTCAATTGATCTAGGATGTTTTTTTCGAAAATTTTGCTTAGAGTCGGTAATATAGAAATAGGTCTATAGTTACTTGGGTCACATGTATTAACAGCTTAATAAATAATGTTGGGGTTGTTGCGAAAATATTAACCTTTTAAATAATTCGTTTCGTATATGAAGATCGTGTTATTAAAAGTGTACTAAAAATACGGAGATCTACGAACATTTCATCTGTAAGTTTTACTAAATTTACGTAATTTTGAGATCTGGCCGACGACTTTTCTAAAATCCTAGTTGGCAACCCTGTGTTTGAACCAAAGAATAATAGTACTTACTTGGTTTGAGCTATTTCAATATTTGTATGAGTACAAGGTTTTGCCTTATTTTTAAGTTAAAAATATACATAAAAACAGCGATTCGTGACGTGTGTGTCGTATTTTGCTGAGATTAACAGATTTTTAACCGACTACAAAAAAGAGGGTTGATCCGTACTTAGGTAATATTTCCAATGATGCCCAGTTTTCGTTTATGTTATTAGTCTATATCAACACGGTGTAAATATAATTAGATAGATTTAGCGACTCGCCCGGATTGGTGCCACCGCCTTACCTATTTCTGCCACCATAAAGTCCAATGCTTGCCGTTGACGTGGTCCGGTTCGGAGGGTAAGGTAGCCGGTAAATTTACTTGTGCTCGTGGCCAAACATCCCAGCCTCAGGTTGGCAACGCACCATTACCATCTTTCGTGTCTCTAGACGGCGTTAATTTCTTACCATTAGGAAAGCCGTCTGCCATTATCAAAAAAAGACGGGTTGCACTCAGCTAAACTCAACTCAACTAAATCTAATGAGTCAACAATGCAAAATAAATGTTTCTAGGTGATCTTATAGCTGAAGGTGCTAAACAAATTTGTGAATTGTTTGCCAGTTACTTTCAATCAGTATATCAAGCAAATCCGACCATCCATTACGCAACTTCAAGTGATACAATACATAGTTTTACGATGTTCCTTTTAGCTTATGTACAATTTCCGGCTGTGAAGTGTTGCCGGGTCGGGCAACAAAAAAATAGAAAATGTATATTTTAATTTTCTATAAAAATTATGTTGCCTTGGATAGCTCATGCTCGGTTAGCGATAGGCTTGCGACCTATCACGTTGTGGGACATCGTGTCTTCAACTAGTCGAGGATGCACTGATTGTGCCTCTGCCTTACCCTTCGGGGATATGGGTGTTAAGATACTTTTTTTTATAATAAATCATTGTCATCTGGCAAATTTTCAACGAAATGGAAGATGTCCCATGTTACTCCAATCCACAAAAGCAGTGGCTACAGGATATTACCCAGTATACTCAATTTTACCAACCTGTGGTAAGGCATTTGAAGCTTTGCAGATCACCGAATTACGGATCATATCTCGCAGAGAAACACCGAGCATAGCGCTCTCCATAGCACGCTGGGCGACTCTGAGCTTATTTAAGTGGCCCACTTTTAACGGCTAAGTCTCAGTTCCATATGCCATCACCGGTGACACACACTGGTTGAAGACTTTCGACTTTGAGCACTGCGGTAATTTGGGCAAGAAGATAGAATTTATCTTCCCGAACGCTGCCCATTCAAATTAGATTCGGCGATCAACCACTTTCTTGAAGTTGAATTTACCTAACTGAACAGTTTGACCTAGGTACACATACTGATCAACAACTTCAAAAATTGAGTTCCCAACGTGAACTAGTATAGGTGCAACGTGAACGTTGAACATGACTTTCGTCTTGTCCAAGTTCATCCTAAGATCTACCTGTTGGGAAACTCTATCGAGGTTACCAAGCATCTTGCTCAAGTCTTCCAGCGATTCCGCCATGACCACAATATCTTCTGCGGATCGAAGGTGAGTGATGTTCTCGCCGTTGGCATTGATGCCGAGTCTGCCGAGTCCAGAAGCTTGAAGACATGTTCCAGTTCAGCAGCGAACAGTTTCGGAGAAATAACGTCTCCCTGTCTCACATCTTTCTGCATCTGGATCCGTTTCGAGCTCTGATTCTATAATCGGACCAACAGAGTGGCTTTTTCTTACACACACCTCAACACTTCGATGTATCGATAGTCGATGCGGCACCGCTATAATGACTGAAGCACCGCCCATGTCTCAACCGAATCGAATGCTTTCTCGTAGTCCACAAACGCTAGACATAATGGCCGATTATCCTCGGTCTTCTGTCTGGGGCAGCGTATGAATGTGGTCTACGGTGCTAAAGCCTTTACAGTAGCCGGCTTGTTCGGGAGGTTGGAAATCGTCCAACTTGCGTGATATTCGGTTCGGGTCATCACCCTTTGAAACAATTTGTAAACGTAGCTAAGCAGTGAGATGGGTCTATAGTTTTTAAAAAAAATGTGTGTGTACTTATGTACACGCGTTAGAAGTTATACTTCTTCAGCGTAATAATAAGATAAAAATCTTTTTAAAAATTATCTTTTGCCTTATTTTACATTTGTAGACAAAATGACACTTACCATAGAAATAAAGAAATATTGTGAATAGAGGTATTGTAGTCTTTGATTGGGAATACAGTTGTCAGTTCTCACGCAAACATACGTAGATGTCGTTACTTTTACTTTGTTGGTACCTTTTTTTGAAAAACTAAAATGTTATCTAAAGCCAACTTCATCATGTCGGTTTTTCGTGACGGTGTGCGCGCGCATCGTAAAAATTTACCCTCATCATTTTTTCCTAACGCGCCAAAAGAAGTATAACTTCAATATGGTTTTTTTACCTTTCTTGAAAAAGATAACCACCACACCTTTGGTCCACGCTTCTGGAACACAACTTCTTCAAGGATGGCGGAATTAAATAGCTTCTGGAGGACCTTAAGTACTGGCATTCCACCCGCTTTCAGTAGCTTAGCAGCAATTTCATCGTCCCCCGGCGCTTTATTGTTCTTTAGTGTCACGGCCATCCGAATGTCATACAGGTTGACGTCCGGGATGTCTTAGGTATAATGTCAGGTGAGTTTGGCTCTAGGGTCTTTCTCAAAATCTAAGCCTTAGATGAAATTACGGTGCCATTTTCGGTCTTCATTGTCATCGATTGGGTCTGGCCAACAGACAAATCCCTAGCGAACACCTTAAAGTCCTGATTACGCTCGACTAAAGGTGCGCAGGTCTGTCCGCAAAGCCTTGGAGACTTGTCTGTTTAGCTCCCTCCACCTTGGCATCTCTCTCTCTCTCTCTCTCTCTCACTCACTCACTCACTCCCTCCCTTCCTCCCTTCCACCCTACGTCTTCTTCACGATTGTGAACGTCTGTTTTGGGCCATGGTGGCCCATTATGACGAGGCAGCATTATACCACTGACAAATGCAAACCGAGTGATCAAAGATCATGTGGACGCGCTGGCAATCATGGTCCTAACTTCCTTCGATGAATGTCCGAAAAACCGACTCTGCGGCGATCACGTACGATTACAATACATCATGGCCAATCACTGGCGATTACGCACTCCACACGATCGTGAACGACTGTCATGGCTCATCATGGGCCATTGTGAAGAGGCAGCGTTAGGTTTTTAGATTTCTCTGTCGATGTTTGTTGGTCTATTCGGCATTACTTTTTAAATTCACACAAAAAAGTCGACTTCTTAGTTGATAATTTCTCAGTTTTACGATACAAATATTTGAACATTAATGAAACATTTCTATTCTTTTTTGCTGGAAATATCTTACTGTGTGGTATAATACAGTATGACAACACTAGGTATACTGACAACTAGCGGTTGTGAGAAACTGCTACGGGCTGCCGTTTTGGCATTTTAGTGCTAAATTCTGGCAGTTTCAAGGCTTTTTAACATGAAGTTTAAAAATCATTCTGTGAATTTTTTGATTTGTAAAGAAATGATCGTGTCGAAGAGGTATTCACTAAAATAATTTGCTTTATTAATACAGATTTCGTTAACGTTATTTTTTTATGATTTGAGACATTTTTAATTTTACTATACTAATGTGTGCTAAGTTAGCACTGCTAACCCAAAAAATATGTTTGTTATTGTAGCTTATTTAAAAAAGTTCAAGCGCAAGTATTAAAAGAATAACCTATTTTTTACTTACATTAGCAATTCCACTCAAAAATTCCATCTTGCTAAAATATGTCCGCCTTTATAAGCAACTTTATTTTGTACGTTATAAGGTTGTCTTTCACTGATAAAAACTAGTATTATTAAAATAATGGTGTATTAAGAACTTATGGTACCGGGTAGGTACCATGAGTTTTAATACATACCCAGCATTCATAAACATCCTATTTTAAAAAGTCTAATCTCGAGCTAGAATTTTTTAGCAACTAAAATAAAGTATTTTTCCAATGCTTAGCATTATGTTGGTGTAAAAACTAAAAAGTGGCAACATTTGTTGTGACTTTTGTTGTGGGTGGTTGTATGCACGTGTGTTCTAATTCATTTATTTTATGAATAAACTTTATATTTTTAAAAAATTGTGTGCTCTAATAAGTGATAAAATAACCCTGTGACGCAATAATTCGGTAAGATTCCGTTACTTTAATAAAAAAATACCTTTAAGGAACGGTGTTAGGGCGATGACCACTTTTTCCCATTCTCAATAATTGTGCTTATAGCACATTTTTTTTAATTTCGTGTTGACCGTACATACTTTCATTTCTTATTTTAAAATTTAATGAAAAATATAAATCAGTTGGCATTTATTGATAATATATCTTGTTTTGTTTTGTAGGAATGGGACCCTTATTAAATCGCTAAGCATATTTATTAACTTAAATGACTGCAGAGTGCAGTGGGTTAATAATTTAGCGATCTATTTTAGTATTTGTTGTTACTTTGCTCAGTTTATATAAATAAAAAAGATAAATCCACCTAAGTCAAGTAAGGTTTTTAACCTAGTCCCGGTAATTTTACCGCGCATTTGTTTTTATTTATAGAAATACACTCAAACTCACAAGAAAGACGCTGAATGTATACGCATCTCATAGATATTTGTTCTATTAATTTTTTGGAATGAGCTAAAATATCTACTTTAAATGAAACGAAATTCAAGAATAGTTAGGTAGTGCTCTCGCGCTTTGCTTTTCTCGTCTTGGGGTGGAGGAGGCACTCCTCTGCCCCTTGATTTAACAGCTTATTTGACCGCCTCGTTGGTAGAGTGGCTAGCGTACACGCCTAACTATATTGACCAAACGCGAGACTCGGGTTCAATTCCCGAAGGGGGCAGGCATTTGTGTGTGATGAACATTTATATGTCTTCATTTCCGGGTCTGGGTGTTTATTAAATATTTTCTGGTATCTATTCAAGTATTTCTTTGTATTAGAATCATTGACTAACACCCTAAACACAAGCATATAATTTACTTACTTTGGGGATAGAATAAATTCGTGTGACTTGTCCAGGGTTATTTATTTATTTTATTTAGTGCTCATCATCAACACACTTTAATTTCCACCCTCTGTAAGTCTTAAGGTTAATTAAAATTTTGTTTTGACACAACTTAATCTGCTATTGACATTTCGATATTATCTAAAATCTAGTTACTCTATTACACACTCACCAAATTCTGCCAGTCAGCTAGCAAAAGTATGGGAAAGTTTGTCTTGACATTAAGCTCCACCACATACATGCGGAATTCCATTACGGAATCCTGCTTCAGGAATTTAGTTTGAGTATACACCTAACTTCAATGACTAACTGTGGGGTGGCATTGGGGTGGCTTGGGTCTTTATCCAATTTGTACTGGTAACTAAAAAAAGGTATCTTCACACCCATATCCCAAAAGTGGTAGGCAGAAGCACAACCAGGGCACACAATGTGATTGGTGGCAAGAGTGGCAAGAGATATTGTCTATCATATTTTTATTAGAAAATTGAAAATATACATTTTCTAATTTTTCAATTATTAGACCCAGGGACTACCTACTGGTATATTTTTAAGTATTATTTATATGAAGTATTAGTAGCATTGTCTAATTTCAATAATATAACCATGTAATTTGGTTGCTTTGGGGTAAAATCAGTTTGTGAAATTTGTCAAGAGATATGAGTCTAGGCGGCGTGAATTTCTTACCTTTAGGAAATCCGTCTGCTTGTTTGCCATCTAATATCATAAAAAAAATTTACTCATTTCCATAAAATAAATTTACTCTAGTTTTGTTTACAGTTTAGCTAAGAACTAAAACAGCAAACAATGTACAATGTAACTCAACCTTTGAATAAATTAGCAGTAAACTTATCTGTGTAACAAGTCTGTCAATTATGATTGCACTGCACTGAACTTTGCAATTATCTAGTCAAAGTCTACTCCTCCGTCACCTTACAATCAATATAAGTTAATCAATTTGCTGATGATCGTCCTGTCATTTCAATACTAGTGTAAAGTGAAATTATTATAGGTATTATACTGTGTTATTCATTAAAAATCTGCTGTCCAGTGGTGAATTTAAAATTGTAGGCTTGTAAATGTTTTTGGGTATAGGCATGTGACGTATCACATCTTTGTGGAATATCTATTTAATTAGGTGGTTCGGTAAGGACTTGCCAAGATCCGCATCAGTACATTAGTCTTTTGCAGCCATAATGAATGTATTTGATACAGTAGCTTTCGGTGTCGAGATTAGGATAGTGGGTAAATTTACACAAGAGCTTTATTAACATGGCATTGGACTGATATCACAAGACACTGATTGTATTTGTGTTTTGTATACACTGTGTTTGTGAGTTGTGTGTAATGTGGAAAAAAATAATTTTCGTATCAGAAGTAAAGATATTTTTAATTGAATTCTTGACTTGACTTCTTGACGAGTAGTCACAATATTACCCACATTATGACTACTGGATTAACAGAAATGTAATATTGTTTACATACATCCATAGTCTTTGCATGGATTACGTAATGTCCCCAGAAGCTGTTGTCCCATAAAACTAAGACTTATCATTGCGCACCTTGTATCATATCAGATATCTGCTCATTATCAGCAGCAACTTTAGGAGGTTGATAAAGCCTGCTTATTTACATTGTTATCGCTTTTAGAACACATAGATAATATTGTCTCTCTAAAACAATTACTACTGTTGAACCTAATATTAAGGCTTACATTGATTATGTTACGTATAAACTAGTTCTTTCATGTGGTTATTGCCATTGTATTATAAACTGATTAAAAATATACCTTTATTAAAAATACAAAAATAAATGTAAATATTACAGTATCATTTTTTATGTGATAAGACATCAAACTAGCATCCAGTTCTCCTGCTGGTCAGAAACAAATTTAAGACATCATAAATGTTGGTGCATATCTATCCTCTTGCAAGGTGTTAGGCCAATTGTGCAAGTCTTCGGCTGCTCTATCCTCCAGGTTGGAACATGACAGTGTCATTATATTGGCAGGAATAGATAAGGTAGTGGATCCCTACATGGAGGAGTTACTGTATGGCGCTCTACTGCTGCTTTGCGCGGGTATAAAATATACATATAAAACTTCCTCTTCAAACACTTTATCTATAAAAAAACCGTGTCACAATCCGTTGTGTAGTTTTAAAGATTTAAGCATACAAAGGGATGTTGGGATAAAGGAAGCCACTTTTTTTTATACTAGTGATTCATGAAAACTCTTATGAGCTGCATAGTAGGAAGAGAGATGATGGTCTTTTCTACACAGAGAACTGAATCAAGACAGGGGGAAAAATATTAATAATAAATATCTATTAATAAAGTTCCAGACAACAATTGACAAAAATAACATCATAAAAGACACTTTTTTATGTCACAGAATAGTAAGAGTTCAAGCAGATTATACACTACATTTATCATAAAATATTGTTAAAATCCATAGCTATAGCTACATGTATGTTTCATACTTTCAGTTAATTTCTGGCTATTGACGTCATATTTGTCTTAGTCTTTTCATAACTCGATAATTTAAATGGTTTTGTAGCATATCAACAAAATTTTTTGCCAAAAATTATCCTAAATTTAATTTTTTTTTACTACAGTGGGAATTTGTCAGACATATTGAATGTAAAAATATTTTTATTTATTCCAGATAAGTGTGGGTAGTGAACACAGATGTCTACATCAAGTTTATGATATTAGTGGTATGATGGAAATGTCCCATCAGGGCGCTGAGGCTGAGAGCCTCCTACGTGTGGAGAGGAGTGCTGTCGTCATGCCGGGACAGAGACGTGAGTACTTTATCTTCTTTATTTTAATCACAATATGTAATATTATTTGGTAAAAATGGAACCTTATAAAATAACAGTTGGTTTCTATAATGTGCCAAAGACCAATCATATCCAACAACAATAAGAACTTTATATCATATCCAACAACAATAACAACAATAAGAAGGTTAACTTCAGTGATTATTTAACAATCTTCATAACTATTTACCAAATAACATTGTTAAGAACTGGAACAAGTTGCTAGAAACAGTAATTAATGATCTTTCTTTGAACCCATTTGAAAATAGACTCAACAAACATTTAATGCTAGTACTGCGTTATATGCAAGTAATATGTCTGTATTTCTAGTGTATCGTAATATGTTGAGAAATCTTACATAGGGATAAGATGGCTCAGACCAAAATAGGCACATGATTACATTACCATTTGAAACCTTCTAAATGCATTTTGATTAGATATTGTCCTCTCACAGCTGTGTAGAGAACACATTATGTAAAATATATGTACTACAATTAGTATAGAATGTAGAGTTCTACAGAGAGAGACTATATCGCGAACTACAACTAAATTGATCGGAGATTTGACATCATCCCCGGAAAACACCCGAGCAATTCCACAGTGGAAGGTCCTTTCGGGTACCTACATCCATTCACATTCGCTTCGTATATCTTTCCACATGCCCAAACCAGCAGAACATGCCCTTACTCATTTTCACACAAAAACTTTCTTTCAATCCCACTTTTCCGGATTTAAGATCCTCAAATCTTTTGTGATTTACTGTTTAGTTTCTGCTAAGATCAAGTTCTAGAAGAATACAGCTGAATACGACAGTCGATTGAAAAGTGTTCGGTCTAGCCAAGAAAATAAACACATATACTAAATCAGTTGTTTTTTTTATTTTGAAGTGAAAACTTCTTTAGCGGCGTAGCGCATTTTTTTTGGTATGGATGAAAACTTCTAAACTCGCGTCAGGACACGTGAATTCGTGAGACAAAAATTCGTAAGACGGATAGATATAATGAACATTCCATCGCCAGCGCTTTAACGCTACCACAAGGGTAAAACTTTATACGTACTATTAGACGTCTTTATTTCATTCAGCGCTTTATTTGCCATTTTATCACAATACACTATTGAATGGAATCAGACAGCGTTTAAACACTGAACTGTTAAACGTTCTGTGTAATATTTTTTTCATTCAGCGCTTGATCTGCACTATTAAATTATTATACTGTAAAGTGTAGAATGTTTCCTGCTTTTAATGCTTTGCAGTTTGTGGTAGATAAAATAGGCACTAGTTTAGTAAACCATCTTTTAGTTTGTGCGACTTGTAGATATATCAAAGTTTCTCAGTTAATAGAAATAACAGTGCAACATTGTGAAGAAGTTTAGCTGTTTTCGAAAAAGTTGTAACTTTAACAAAGGAAATAATAATAGAAGGAAAATCGATATACCTACACATTTATATTATACTAGCAGTTTCACGCGGCTTCGCCTTCGTAACTTGGCTTCTTCTATACCGATTTGGATGAAACAAAGCCTATGTCACTCGTGGATAATGTAGCTTTCGAATGGTGAAAGAATTTTTAAAATCGGTCCAGTAGTTTTTGAGCCTATTCATTACAACCAAACAAACAAACAAAGTTTTCCTCTTTATAATATTAGTATGATGTTAGTATCATGATTGAATTGAATTAAATTATTTTATATATAAGTCTAAAAAATTAAATATTTAATCATATTTTATCTAGCATACTGAAGTTTCATGGCTTAGTACAGAGTACTAATAGGTAGGTACGAATAGTACTAATAAGGTGTACTAGTACATTTTACGAATTGTACTATTACAGTGCTAACTCATAAATGTCCGATTAAGCACAAGACTATTGTATTCTACCACCTTTCATACTGATAATTAAAGTAATTCGTGCAAAAATATTCCCTAACCATTCCATAATATCAAAAATGCACAACGTTAACATTCAAGTATTCACTTCTACCGGCATTCCCGGAGTGCAACCCGTATTTTTTTCTACATAATCACTATTAAGTTCGATGCACTTTTGTCATCTCCCACGCAAAGCATTTAGACCGTTTAAAAAAATATAATGACTCTTCTGAGAGTCAAAATATATCTCTACTGCTGTTTTGACCTCGTTGTTTGTCGAAAATCGTTGACCTCCCAAGTGCTTTTTTAGGTCACCTAGGGAAAAGAACAGACTTATGTCTGTCGGTGCCAAATCTGGTGAATAAGGTGGATGGGGTAATAGTTCAAAGCCTCAATTGTGGATATCGGCCATTCATTTCACAAATGTGTAAACACAGGTATTATCTTGATAATAAATAAATAATAATAAATAATAAATAAATATTCCTGGACTAGTCACACAAATTGAATCTAACCCCAAAGTAAGCAAATTATATGCTTGTGTTATGGGTGTTAGTCAACGATATTAATACATAGAAATACTTAAATAGATACTAGAATAAATTTAATAAACACCCAGACCCGGAAATGCAGACATCTAAATGTTCATCACACAAATGCCTGCCCCCGTCGGGAATCGAACCCGAGCCTCGCCATTCGTCGATGCAGTTAGGCGAGTACGGTAGCCACTCGACCAACGAGGCGGTCAACAGGACTTGATGTAACAGGACTTTTCTTCTAAGCATTCTGGACGTTAATAATTAATAAAAGAATTTATATCCTTTCGTAGACGACGTAGTAACACACAGTAGTAATCACATCTTATAGTCTGACGCCTTTCAAGATAATAAATCCACCCTTCGAGTACCAAAATACTGAAATTATAAAGTCACAATTTTTACACACGTTTCGAACTTCACACAATAAACTACTCTGCATTGAACTAAATAATAGGGGCAAAGATTTGATATTAGAATTGAATGGACCTGTGTTAGGCAGAGTACTTTTCAATCCACCCTCTTAAATTGGCTAACATACAATTAATTCCAAGTGAAGCTAGTCACCTAACAATCTTAATTTATATTTTAGATGTTAACTTTTCCCGTCCAAAGAAATAAAAACAAGTATTTCGTTTAACTATTTGCATTTTTTTTTTATTTCTACTATTGAATCGATAAAGGATTATGCAAGCCTTTATAGATTTCATTTCTAATGTGGCGTGATGGCGGCCCACAAACAACTCCATATGTTGCCTATAAATCCGGTAGTGCTAAGATCTACAAATAAGGGTATCTTCAATAAAAAAAATAAAAAAAAAGTATCTTCACGCCCATATCCCCGAAGAGGTAGGCAGAGGCACAACCAGGGCACCCACGACTAGCCGAAGACACTAAGTCTCACAATGTGTAGGTGGCAAGCCTATCGCCAACCGGGCACATTTCCAATCCCGACCAACATTTTTTTTATTAGATTATTAGAAAAATCCAATTTTCTTTTTGTTGGTCGACCCGGGATTCGAACCCGGGACCTCAAGCAGTCAAGTCCAACACCCGGACCGCTAGACCACAGAGGCGATTACAAATAAGGGTAAAAATATAAAAATATTGAAGGGCTACATGGTTAGAAAAACAGCTGTGAAGGGAATGTTTGTGTAATATACTTTAGGTATTGAAATAAAAAAGTCGGATAGTACATCACCAGTTTTACTATCTTTCATTATTTTTGAATATTTATTTTTAGGGTTTATATAAGATAACGAATAAGCATGCCTTTTGATGGTAAAGAGACAACTGTCATCTATAGACACTATAGATGATACTGGTGCGCTCTTGTCTGGGTTCTTAGAAATCCTTTAGAATAACTTACAAAACACCTGAATCATTAAGTACTAACGTGCTCCGCATGTACATATTCACTGAAACTATTTCCTAATGAAAACCTTAAGTGTATTTATTTATCTTAACAACGCACTTAATTATTAAGTTAGCGCTTAACTAATAGTCACTAATTTGTTAGAGACGTGAGGATTTGTGAAATGGAATAAGTGTATTTATTTCATTCTCAACTAGTTGTGCCGCCCGATATTGACATCTGACTAGAAATAGTTTGTGTAGTAAAAGTAAAAAAAATAACTTATTTTTCTTGCATTATTTCCAGTTACTTTCTTTTTCATACTCTTTACCCGGTTTTAATAGAAATCACTACATTGTATAAAGCAAAGTCGCTTTCTGCTGTCTGTCCCGATGTATGCTTAGATCTCTAAAACTGCAACGTATTTTGTTGAGGCTTTTTAAAGAGAGAGGGTGATTCAAGATGAAGGTTTATATGTATAATAATATGTAGATGTTTGTCCACCCGTGCGAAGCTGGGACGGGTTGGGACTAGTTTATATTTTAAGATCAGTAAAACTGCAATAAGCGACTCCTAACTATTTCATTAGGTACCTGCCACGTCGCGCTTTGATAATACATTAAAAGTGCGTAAACGAAAATGTCCATATATTTTAGTTTATGCACTATTAAGTATTACTAGAAAAAAACACTAGCCTGATCATGATAAAATTAATTTAAGACCATCTCGGAATCATGACCTCTTTTTTTAAAAGGAACCGTCAAAATTGTTTGGCTATTAGCCCGAGTAATCGCGTCACAAACACACGAGACAAAAAAACATATTCGAATTGAGAACCTCCTCCTGTTTTATGTCGGTTAAAAAATAGCCAAATTCATTTTCATTTTGCGCCTAACAACACATACGTAATATCTGTGTACTTATACAAAAAAATGCAAGCTAATGCTTTCTTCATTTTTAATGGGTTTACCTACTTGAGTGCGAAAACCGTAACATCGAATTTTGTTTCTTAATAGAAAACCTTTCATCGACATCTCCATACTGCGATGTTACGTTACATCGAAAAACTCTACCGCGAACGATTTTACTGCGAAGACTTGTTAAATCGACGTATTGATATTGCGACGTTAAATTACTGCAAAAACTAAACGGGTACATCGATTTTCTTTTTCACAAGTAATTTTTAACTTTACTTTTTAATTTCTTACATTTATTTAAAAGCAGAGAGCCCCATGTCTCACGGATATATGTGGAAGCAGTTCTTTGTTAGAATTTTTGAGGTTTATTAATAATTAATTAAAATACATTTTCTTTCTTGTTTTTAATAATTATTGAAAAACTAAAGTGTACCATAAACAATTAAAACCAAGTAGGTAACCCGTAAACGTATAGACGTATAGTACGTATAGATCGTTGTATTTGCCTCTAAACATTTTGGCCAAGGGGGAATAAACAAAATTTTTAAATTATTTACCTGGTTTTCTAATTACTTGCGTCATAGGTACACTTTAGTTTTTTAATAATTACTAAAAACAAGAAAGAAAATGTATTTTAATTATTAATACACCTCAAAAATTCTAACAAAGAACTACTTACACATATATCCGTGAGACATGGGGCTCTATGCTTTTAAATAAATGTAAGAAATTAAAAAGTAAAGTTAAAAATTACTTGTGAAAAATAAAATCGATGTACCCGTTTAGTTTTCGTAGTAATTTAACGTCGCAATATCAATACGTCGATTGAACAAGTCTTCGCAGTAAAATCGTTCGCAGTAGAGTTTTTCGATGTAACGTAACATCGCAGTATGGAGATGTCGATGAAAGGTTTTCTATTAAGAAACAAAATTCGATGTTACGGTTTTCGCACTCAAGTTGGTAACCCATTTTTAATAGGTTGTCAATTTCGATATCGTACTTCTATCGTAAAAAAAAAGGTTATCTTATTGTAAACTTGTAGATAAATGCCGTAATAAAATGTCATTTTAAACCCCGTAGATTAAGTTCAACTACACCGTCTTACTACCGAAAAATATAAACACTCGTTGAACATACACAACAATATGTTTCACTAAACACTGTCTAAAATTGGATTCTCAACCATCAAAATAATGGGACGTCATCCACGTAAAGCATGTTTATTTTAGACAATGGTGTGATTTGTGGTTTGTCAGGTTTTAAATTTTAATAGTTACAACAGATAATTTTCGTGGTTTACAGCTAGAATCGCAGCTAATACGTTGTATTTTATGTGTACATATATCGCGCAAAAATTTCAATATCATTATTCAATGGACTGTACCCCTGGGAATGTATACATTGGAAACTACAATGGGGAAAGGCGGCCAAACACAATACCCTCTGTCGCATTCCCGAATGAACAAGTAGATGGCCTATCTAACGTATAGTGTTGCTGATTTATAAAATAACTAGCCGTCCCAGTGGACCTTTTTCCGCCTGACATCTTATCACAGATTGTATACGAACGTTATTTTTCTAAATCTTATAGGTACTTTAAATAAGATGATTGTTTATTGCCTTCTAGTGCTTACAAACTTTCTTAACTGTTACATAAGGGTTTTTCTACTACTCGTTTTTCAATATTTGTATGGTTGTGGTTTATAGTAAATAAATAAATGTTTAGGATGAATTAGGCAGGTCTTGTAGGTATCTTCCAGGTAATTTACTATTTTTCCGTTATTTGACGTTGATTTTTTAAATCCTACAATCAATTAAAAGGCACCAATTTCTTTGTTTTTTTATAAGCTTCATTTTTATCTCTTACACTTTTATTGATAAAATGAATAGTTTTTCAGTTACTCATAAAAAAACATGATTTTTTTTTACCAAAAATGCCAATTTTCAATCGCGTATAACTCGAAAACTATTGAGTTTCTTTTAAAAATGCTAAGATGAATTTTTGATTAAAGTTTGTTCCTCTATCGATTTCCGTTATTTTTGACACAAAAATTCACAACCTTGTTGGAGTGGAACTCACCCCCAGAGAAAAA
>NJDD01000770.1:45861-59415 GCA_002245505.1 Calephelis nemesis
ATACAAACACGCCGGTTTCGGAGACTCTTGACACCAGTTTGAAATATTGTTGGCACTGCATGTGAATGCAATACCCTACGTTCGTATCCTTCCCGAAAACAAGATTCTGAAAAATGTTCACTACATATCCTCGTATATTGCGTAGGACTCCAATTATCACCCTTTCGCACATTTTTTATTTTTTATCCACATGTTTCTGGTTTCAAGATCAGCAGGAAACCTGCAAAATCACACATAAAAAATTTAAAAGTAATTTTTAAAATAATTTTTCATACTCATTCAGGGACATATTATTTTCCTATCAAAAAGCAAAAACTTTAAAGAGCGCCATAATAATCTTTTAAATTAGGTTTAGCATAGCCTGAATAATACAAAAAATAAAGAAAGACTGATTTTACATAGTATAACTACATTTAAAGCTAGCTTCGCGTTTATAATGACTAACTAAATCGGTAGATGGAAATTCAAGGGATAAATCGAAAAAACGAAGGCTATTTCGTTACATCAATAGTTTTTTTTGTATCTGTGTATTAAACAAGATTTCTGAAGTAGTATAATACACACACGGTTAGATTTGTATTTTATCGATAAAACACATATTATGAATTCTAATTCACTTCCCTAATCAAGTACTTTAAATGTCAAGATGAATTATTTGGTTTTTGTTTTCAATTTTATTAAAAATTAGGAACTGATTCTATGTATATTAAAGTTGTGTCTTCCTATTTATGGCATGAACAATCAATTTCATGAACACTTTCTTTGCAAGATGCTTTCTAACATATAATAATGATTAAGTTAACTTACCGATGAAACGAGACTTTTGCATTATTTTCTTTCAAAACACTAACTCTCTTGGAACATCCAGGCACAATACACGCCATTATTCTTTACGAAATGAAAACCACACTCAAACCGTTATATTATTCACAATAGGTAATTATTTTAAGCAAAATCGTCAAAATAATGTGTTAACCAGCAGAGTAACAAACAATATGGCGATTCTAGACTAGTGGCGCTCGGCGTTTGAAGACGCACGGAAGTGCAATTGCTATCTCTTTTTGACACATACGATGTCAACATTAAAATTTGTGAGAGAGGTATAGGTTATTTATTCAACTTAAATGTGATCCATCTAGGGGATACTTTATCTGAGGAAGGAACATAATAATTATTAGCGCAACCATCTTCACCAGAAAGTCGCGAATTTAAGCACTGCAGAAAATTGTGATCCTGGAACAATAACACGCCACATTGATTGCTCATTTAGCAATTGTTTAAACATATTTGATAAATCCGTACTAATAATGGACTAATTGGATGGAATAATTAATCAAATATTGAAAAGTTCTAATTCGTCAAATTAAAACTTTTCAATATTTGATAAATTAAAACTACTTACAGATTTGACGAGCCAGTAGTTTTCGCAAAGCTTAACCGAATTAGTGTTTGACGAATTTAAAATAGTATAAAACAACGTCGCATCCTCTGTCCCTTTATATGCTTAAATCTTTAAAAGTACGAAAAGGATTTTGATGCGGCTTTTTTAATAGATAAAGTGATTGAAAAGGAACGTTTATATTATGTATATTTCAAAACCGTGCGAAGCCGGGTCGGGCGCTAGTTTAAAATAAAAATAGGGATAAAATGCCGTTTGACGAGTCGAAACAATTTTAAGCCTGACCAATTGTACCCCAAATCGTTGTTGTTTACAGTAACTACTAGTTTACGAACTACTTAGTATCCAACTATTTCATAAAAAAGAATTTTTTCACCTTTACGTATAACTTGCAATGTTACGAATATGGTACATTCCTCCAACACCCTCAAAAGTTTAAACTTTTTGAAGTGAAAATTTCTTTAGCGGTGTTGCGCACTTTTTTGGAATGGTCAGTTGGTCGGAACGTAAGACGGCACAGGGCAAAATAAAATGTAGACTCATTGCTGTTTTTGTATTGCTTAGATATTTCCGAAGAGTATAGGGTTGGCAATATATAATACGCCGCCCGCAATATACCAACCACTACATTCTCACAAGACAATATGATAGCAGATACGTATAATATTAACAGACATTACTGTATTTGTTCCATCTTGAAAATAAGCTTTATACACCCTGACTTTTTAATCACCATCCAAATTTTAATATGTTGATCTTAAGTGAAAATAATTAAATACGTGTTTTTTCTTTTAGTATCCTTCAATACTAAAATCTTAAGATATGACATCGCAAAGTCGTCTAGTTTATGGGCAGCGTGCGCTCCGTACCTACGCGCTGAGTGCTCTGACATGCTAGATACCTATTTTTTTTCATAAATGGACTTATTTATAGATACTTTATGCCCAGAAAAAATTTGGGTGGTGATAAAAAAATCTTGCTGTATGTAGACGAGCAACGTTCGTTGTACAGATAATATGACGACGCTCCTAGCCGTCACGTACCTACCTAGTACCTAGTCTTACTTTAACGAGTTTTTGTCAAGTCAAACGCAGGTTATTGATACGAACGTAATATTTTTGCATAAATGATTGTACTTTCATAACGATAATCAAAGCAATTGCAATCCGTCTTTTTGTTATTGGTTCAACTAACGGCCAATATTAATAATCCATCCTAATCCAAAACTTGCTGTCCAAGATTGATATTTCGATCCATTTTTATGTTATCGCTTGCCAATAACATATCAATGGACAGGATAAATATGGCAATTAGGTAAAGGATAGGCTGACGGATACGCAGCTATCTAGATTGCTTGAAATCCATCTTTAGAGAAATATTATTAACATTGGCCGTAAGTCATGTGAGTGATCCGAATTCGTCCAATTTCGATTTCACAAAACATGGTTGTTTTTGAAGATCATAATTGCCCTTAAAAACTGTATGGTACCAGCAGTTACTGGCACGATATATCGCGTTTCGGTTTCAAACGTTACACTGATTTTTTCTTGTAATTTTGCATTTTATTTTGAACTTAGTAATCATAAACCATGAAAAGGACGATTACGAATTGTTTAAATTAGTTTAAATTGTAAAAAAATTGCGTAGATTAAGTTAAGTAAGTAATATAAACATTTCTGACATTACAATTTGGATTATTTTTTTGCCACACTTCCACTACTAATATATGAGACACTTCAACACTTGTATGTAGAAAACGACGATTTAAACAAATAGTCTAATATTTCTTTGTCTGATCCCTCCATATAGAATATCTAGTAGCCCGCACCAATTTGTATCGTCAATTTTGATATGTCGATGTCTAATTGGTAGTCTTATTCTATATTTATCACCGAAATCAAATAAAAATAACAATTCTATGCTTTATTTATGATTTTTTAAATGGCAACTTGTCCAACAATCTTAAATCCGCTAGCAAATATTAACTTTTTTAAGATCGCAAATTATGATGTAAAAACATTACTGCTGGCTGTCAAAATTGACATTATGGTACGAAATGAATGAATGATACGTCACAAAACTGCTATGTAGCAGTATTGTAAAATTATCCTGTAACAAGATTGTTTAGAGACGTCACAGTACGAAAACTCATTGTAGTATTAAAATATTCCTGATTTAAGAGCTTATGGTAGACCCCCTGGAAATATCTCAAAAATATAATATTTTCCCGGTGTTGGTCCGGGTTCACTGAGTAGAATAGACCTGACCGTGACCATAGCAACTGACCATGGTTGTCTCTTACCATTACGACACCAATGTGCTTGTTCGCTGACCCAGCACATAAAAAGTATTTAAAAGCTTATTTAGATCATACAAACAAGTAGACGGATTTCCGGATACACATCGCCTATAGACAGCAGGAATGTTAATAGTGCGTGTCTAAGCTAAGTCGTGAATGTAAGGACTCCATACGCTCTAAACGGAAACACGACAGTGGTGATCACTGACGCAGGAATATGGACAGTTGTGGACGATTTGTTGCAAAATCCATCGTGTAGCCTAGGTGACGGTGTAAGTGACGAACTAACGGCCAATATTAATAATCAATCCTAATCCAAAACTTGCTGTCCAAGATTGATATTTTGATCTATTTTTATGTTATCGCTTGTTAATAACATATCTGTGGACAGGATAAGTATGGAAATTAGGTATAGGATAGGCCATCGGATACGCAGCTATCTAGATTGCTGGAAGTCCATCTTTAGAGAAACATTATTAACATTGGCCGTAAGTGACTTACGTCTTACTAGCTGCTAGATAGGAAAGCAGTTTCTCTATATTCGCCAAAGGAACCTGGAGACTAACACAAAGGATTTTTCGTACATATTTAGCAGTTTTTTTAACTTTTTTACTTTATTCTATGGCACTAGACAGCGAACAAGCATACGGCTCTCGCAATATTGAGATAACCTAGGCCTATAAACACCATGGATGTTATAGACATGTCATTGTCCTGTGGTTTTAATAACTTTACTTTACTTACCCGGACAAGTTCTTTCAGACCATTCTACCACCAGTTTGTCTGCTGCCAAAAGTGATATAGATGAAATAAGTGACTTAACTTACCCGAACTGTTTATAGAATTTCACTAAAATATCTCTATTGCGTACGCTGCGGAGTTTAATTTATGGTGCGAGATAAGAGAATCTAAATGGCCCTATTCAGTCTCGTGAAATTTTCAATGATGATTGCTTTGGGTTTCGTGCCTATAATTTTATATCTTCGTTACTTCGAGAGAGAAATATAATTCAATATGCTGTATTATTTTATACAGTATGCTTAAAATTGCTCCGAGCAAAAAGCGGAAAAATGGCATTCACGGTATTATGCCGATTATGATGTAAATACTTTATGTACCCGTTTAAAATGTACATAATTTTGATCATGAATAATGTAGCGAAAATACTTGTAAGTAAATTTTATATTATTTTTGTGAGATACATTGAGTTTACAATAATATTCTTTTACTTGAATATATGTCTTATAAATAGGCTTACCAAATTGCATTTAAATTTTTTATAATAACTTTATTATAATATTTTTTTAAATATATTATTACTTACTGTCACTAACACCGTGACACCTGACTAGGTGGTAGAGTTTCGCAGCGACTCACCCGGATTGGTACCACCGCCTTACCTATTCCTGCCGCCATAACGTCATTAAGTGTTCCGGTTCGGAGGGTAAGGTAGCCGGTAAACTTACTTTTGCTCGAGGCCTAACATCCCGGCCTCAGGTTGGCAGCGCACCATTACCACATTTTGGTGTCTCTAGGCGGCGGAAATTTCTTACCATCAGGAAATCCGTCTGCTTGTTGCCTTCCAATATCATAAAAAAAAAATCTTAAGAAATGATTGCAATAAGCGCAGCTGTATAGCGGCGGCGGCTTCCGGCGCACCTCCAAACGAGTCAGTTCACGGGCAGCTATTTGTTCGGGCCTCTTAAATAGAAAGGACTATTTTAGTGTTATCGTGACCTGAGACCTGGTGGTGGCATAGCATATAGCCATAATTTAAAGTATCTTCACGCCCATATCCCCGAAGAGGTAGGCAGAGGCACAACCAGGGCACCCACGACTAGCCGAAGATACTAAGTCCCATAATGTGATAGGTGGCAAGCCTATCGCCAACCGGGCACGTTTCCAATCCCGACCAACATTTTTTTTTTATTAGAAAATTGGAAAAATCCAATTTTATTTTGTTGACCGACCCGGGATTTGAACCCGAGACCTCATGCAGTCTAGTCCAACACCCAGACCGCTCGACCGCAGAGGCGAGAGCCATAATTTAAATAACAATAAATAATTAATATTATATTACAAGTTACATCAATTGAATTTAACTTCAAAGTAAGCAAATTTCGCTCCAGAAATAATACAGGCTCATTTTGTGTCGCCGAAGGCTCAAGAGCCCTTGATTCCTTCAATGCCTGTGGAGACAATGAACCATTTCGCCAAGTACTCCTCCAATAATATGTATTGTCTTACGTCTCTCTCTAGGCATTGTCTTTAGGACATGAAGTTTTTCATAACACGTTTAGTTTACAACATTATACCTGTAGCCAGGTTCGTAGTCCTTGGATGAAATGAAATGAGACAGATCATTGATATGTGATAATCCTATTAATACAATACAATACAATACAATAACTCTTTATTGTGCACCAAATACAGATAAATTACAAATACATCAAATAAAACTTAAATTATAAGATACACAAAGGCGGCCTTATCGCCAAATCAGCGATCTCTTCCAGGCAACCCAATAAAAATATTAATATTATAAATGCGAAAGTTTGTATGTATGGATGTATGGATGTTTGTTACTCTTTCACGCAAAAACTACAAAGCCGATTACGATGAAATTTGTTATGTAGGTAGCTGAAGACCCAGAATAACATATAGGCTACTTTTTATCCCGGAGTTCCCGCGGGATTGGGACTTACGCGGGTGAAACCTCGGGGCGCAGCTAGTGACTGATACATTTGATAATTCGGCCGTAAAGGAGGCCGTATTAAGTGCGTATTTGTCACGGTGTGTATTGTAAGTCATGTTATAACTAGTCTGTTTTTCCTTAGGAGTACAATTTGGTAAACAAACACCACTTGATAGAAAAACATCAAAGTTTCACATTAACCTCACGCACTGAACTAAATGTTATTTCTTTTACATATTCAAAACTTAGTTACTGTATGTTTAACACTGAAATCTGTTTCGAATTCATCAATTAAACACATTAAATTTTCAAAAAAATATTAGAAATTGAATTCTATTCGCACAGATAAGTAACACAATATGAACTTGACAAGTAGAACTTTAGATTGTCTTTGGAATTGAAAGACATGGGCAAAGATGAATGCATTTGAATGATAAACTTAATGTTTTTTTTTTGCAAAAATAAACAGTTTTGAAATTAGAATAAATAGCTTGTAATTCTTTTGTAAACAGTTTAGATCTTAAAATGTTGATTTATAGAAGGCAAGTTTTTTTTCCGAAATAAAGGCTTCCAATCGGTTTTAAGTAATCGACAATGTTAGATTGTGATAAATTCAAGTGTCGTAAAATTATCGAAATAAACAATGTGTTTTACCTTGGGGGTTCCATGAAGTAAAAAAACTACCATTCGTTACACTTTTTCACATCAGTGATACCCATTGCGTAGAATTTTTATAGCTATTAACCTCAGTTTTAGTTGTTTCGAATTTGTTATGATGTTACATAATATAATTTACGAATACTTTTGCGGAGAGCGAAATTTATTTGGACAGATAAAAAGTAAACTATGACATTGAAAATGCAGATCTATTGACTGGATCTTTTTTCCATCAAACCCCACGAAAACCCAGATCTATAAAAAGTAATTAATAAGTTAATATAACTCAAACATTTAATAATATGTAATAAACCCCATCGAATTAACATGGGCACAATTAAAATCTCAAGTGGGTAAAAATAATAAGTTTCAAAATGGCTGAACTCAAAGAGCTCATATAGGAAGGTCTTAGAAAATTTGATACGGTGTCGTTGATTACTTGCATCGAGCATGTAAAAACAGAAGAAAATAAAATGATGCAGCTTGAAGGAATTTTAGACGCTGCATCAGATGGTCACACACCAACTTTTATAATAAACTAGCTGCGCCCCGCGGTTTCACCCGCGTAAGTCCCAATCCTGCGGGAACTCCGGGATAAAAAGTAGCCTATAAAAAGTATATATAAATAAAAAGTAACATATGTTATTCTGGGTCTTCAGCTACCTACATACCAAATTTCATCGTAATCGGCTTTGTAGTTTTTGCGTGAAAGAGTAACAAACATCCATACATCCATACATACAAACTTTCGCATTTATAATACTAGCTGCGCCCCGCGGTTTCACCCGCGTAAGTCCCAATCCCGCGGAAACTCCGGGATAAAAAGTAGCCTATATGTTATTCTGGGTCTTCAGCTACCTACATACCAAATTTCATCGTAATCGGCTTTGTAGTTTTTGCGTGAAAGAATAACAAACATCCATACATCCATACATCCATACATACAAACTTTCGCATTTATAATATTAATAGGATCTGTCGGGATCAGAAACAAGTGATGAGTGCACGGATGACAACGACTATAATATACTGGTTTAATTGCATTGCTTCATTTTTTGTTCAAAGTAGCTGTTACAAGCGACTGTATCCACTTGATAAGAGACCACACGTCATTTGTATTTTTTAAAAGTGTTATCGCCTCTGTGTAGCGGTCTGGTGTTGGACTTGACTTCTTGAGGTCCCGGGACGGGTAACAAAAAAATATAAAATGTGCATTTTTCACTTCCCTAATAAAAATAAAGTTGCCCAGGATTGGATATATGTATTATATCCAGTTGGATGTTATGGATTATGATAGGTGTCAATGAATACTTGCCACCTATCATATTGTGGGACTTAGTGTCTTCGTCTAATGGGCTTGAAGATAGTTACTTTACTTTTTACGTTCAAAATATCTTCACGCCCATATTCCCGAAGTGGTAGGCATAGGCATTACCAGGGCACCCACCACCAGTCGAAGACACCAAGTCACACAATAGCAAGCCTAACGCCAGTCGGGCACACATCCAACCCCGGGCAACATTTCCTTTAAAATACTCAAAGCACACACTTTCCACATTTCCCTGTTACCCGACCCGGGGATCTAACCCGGGACCTTAAGAAGCTAAGTTAAACCCCAAACTGCCCGACCACAATGGTGATCAGATTTTAAACGTGTTTTTCATTACCAGTTTTTTGAAAAAAAAATTATGTCATTCGCCACTTCCATTATTTGCTTACCAAATATACACTAACGATTATGTTTTGACAAAAAAAGAAAGATAAACAAACACACTTTCCCTTATATAATATTACTACGATGAATATAGCATTACAATGTACTAAATTACTATACTAGTATTGACCAATTTATATCATTCATTCACGGTAGTATATCATTCTTGTTCATTCGGTCGTTTGATAATTCCCAACCCTATTCATTGTCTACGGCTTCCCAATGTCACTGTTCCGCCATTGTTGTTTACCAAATTGGACTCCTAAAAAAAACCAAACCTTACTTAATACGTACTGCAACTGCAAACTGCAGCTATATTCGTTGCAGAGGTTAATAACACAATAGCTAGTATAATGTCTTCTTTAATTCCAATTATAATTGTACAAACTAAAAGATACAGACTCTAAAGTTGATTGATTGAAAGTGGAAAAGTGGTAGTTTGAGATAATAAAAAAATTTAGCGCGCTTAATATAAATTCGTCGTCGCAGAATATTTGATTCTTTAGGCTTGAAAAACATAACCTAGTGCCCATTGCGAGAATCCTGGTGACACTTGACACGTGGTGGACACTCCTCACTAAACACTCCTTAAAAAGTGCATGTGATGTGCGGTTGGCACAGCGCCAGTCCAAACTAACCAATTATAAAAGTCCTGCAGGACACAGAAAGAGTTTTAATGAACTTCCAGTGCCCAAATGCTTGATTGGTTCAATTTTAATTGGGCATAACCTTACATGCTCCGATTGGTTGCTTGGGTCTTGTTATTATAATATTCTGCATGGATATATTTTCGTATAGAAAAGTTGTTCAATTCATCATTAGCTGTTCTACCTTTTTTTCCCCGTGTTGGTCCGGGCTCCTTTGTAGAATAGACCATCTGCCTTCCTTGCCAGGCAGCTCGTAAAAGGCGAGCAAAGACTCACCGTCACTAACACCGTGAAATCTGACTAGGTGGTAGAGTTTCGCAGCGAGAGCGACTCGACCGGATTGGTACCACCGCCTTACCTATTCCTGCCGCCATAACGTCATGACGTGTTCCGGTTCGGAGGGTAAGGTAGCCGGTAAATTAACTTTTGCTCGAGGCCTAACATCCCGGCCCCAGGTTGGCAACGCACCATTACCACCTTTGGTGTCTCTAGGCGGCGTGAATTTCTTACCATCAGGAAATCCGTCTGCTTGTTTGCCTTCCAATATCATAAAAAAAAAATCCTTGCACACCTACAACTTTGCAACACTTATCAGTTTGTTGTGTTAACAGTAGTGGTTCTGCACCCACCCATCAATTGACAATACTCCATATCGCCGTAAGATACATAAACAAATTATAATAGTACTCTCGTAGCCCTACTACTAAGTAGTATCTAAGTGCTACCCAACTGCGTTAAAACAATTTTAACCTCCTACTAGGAGGTAGGCCAAGTTTGAAGTTACGGATAATCAGTGGTTATTTAACTGGTAGAGTTTCCTCAGCGGTTACGTAGGTCGCAGGTCGTAATTCGGGTCGGCTGTGAAACTTTTTTTCTTCTTAAAAACTCTTAATATTTACTGTGTACAGAAAGCGCGTGTTTCTGCAAATATCGTACCACATTACGATATCGCTGTATTAATTTAGAAGACGATAGGCTAGACAGAGTTTTCTATTAACATAAAAATATATGATGACGAAGACTATGCCGTGCCATGACGTGACATCAGCTACTTGTAAATTCTTTGTCTGACTGACAAAATATTGACCCTTTTACTAATAACTTATGATTACTTTATTAAAAACAGCGTCCTTACCTTGGAAATACGACACTGCTTTATCAGCCGATTTTAATGATTTTTTTGTAATGTGAATAGATTACATCTGGTTTAAGGATATTTACTTTTTGTTTCAATATCGTAACCGATTTCCGCAGAAGTGCTAAATAAATCAATCAATATTTCCGGACAAATTACACAAATCGATCTAACCTTTTCCCCCGTGTTGGTCCGGGCTCCTTTGTAGAATAGACCATCTGCCTTCCTTGCCAGGCAGCTCGTAAAAGGCGAGCAAAGACTCACCGTCACTAACACCGTGGATTCTGACAAGGTGGTAGAGTTTTGCAGCGACTCGCCCGGATTGGTACCACCGCCTTACCTATTCCTGCCGCCATAACGTCATGACGTGTTCCGGTTCGGAGGGTAAGGTGGCCGGTAAACTTACTTTTGCTCGAGGCTTAACATCCCGGCCCCAGGTTGGCAACGCACCATTACCACCTTTGGTGTCTTTGGGCGGCGTGAATTTCTTACCATCAGGAAATCCGTCTGCTTGTTTGCCTTCCAATATCATAAAAAAAACCCCAAATAAAGTATGGAAATTACATGCTTGTGTTAGAACTCGTATTCTGACACCCAACGATACTAATTCATGGAAATGTTTAACCTCCGCCATGTATCGAGGCGGTTAACTAATAATATGTACATGGACAACACAGTGTCTGCCCGCATACCTACCTATCTAATAGAAGTAGTAGTATTTGTTTTTTTTTAAATATTCAGTATAATATTTACTTATGGGTGTTTTTCTCCTCGATAACATGCATACTGGTGTATGTAGTGTTGAATGTCACCATTTTGCATTTTAAAAATATTAAAAAAATATACAAATCGGGGTTAAAAAGTCACTCTTATTATTGCATATTACATTATGTTCCATGTAATATGTATCATCGTTACTGTTCATTAATATCATCGATTTATTTGGGTCCTAGTGAGGGCAACAAATTAACGGCCAATATTAATAATCAATCCTAATCCAAAACTTGTTGTCCAAGATTGATATTTTGATCCATTTTTATGTTATCGGTTGCCAATAACATATCTGTGGACAGGATTATTATGGCAGTTAGGTAAAGGATAGGCTGGCGGATACGCAGCTATCTAGATTGCTTGAAATCCATCTTTAGAGAAATATTATTAACATTGGCCGTAAACAAAACCTTAGAGTGTCGCCATACGATATCCGGTTTATTTCACGGACAGTAAAAAACTCACAAGGAACGACACGTCCGCATGTGGAACGCCTCGTATGCATCGCAAAACTGCAAACTGCAATGCAGCTGTCCACAAAGCCTTTGTTAAAATATACTTCATATTTTGCGTTCATTAATTAATATAATATACATATTTGCAAAGATTCATCTTTTATAACGTAATGGTGAGTGGTATTCAAATCATTTCTAGTTGCTGTTTTAACAAAAGCTCGAGTTTCGTACGGGTATGTAGTAACGATGGATGAATATTTCTCAAAAATCTGTCTCTACCGAATTGGCATAGTTATGTAGTCTGTACTTATTGTACGTCTGTTACGAACATTTGTAGACATAGGTAAGACAAGCTCACTTATTAATTTAAGAAGTTATACACTGAGTATTTTAAAGTATCAAATAGTATTTGAAATAAAGAACAACCTGAACCATTGTTATCCTCTGTGTTGCTTCGAGCTCCTTTAGAGAATAGGCCATCTGATTTCTTGCCAGGCAGCTCGTGAAGGGCAAGCATAGGCTTATAGCATCCAGCATCGTGACATCTGACAAGGTGGTAGAGTTTCGCAGCGACTCGCCCGGACTGGTAGAATACCACAGCCATATCTATTCAGTGCTTGCCGTTGACGTGTTCCGGTTCGGAAGGTAGCCGGTAAATTTGCTTTTGCTCGAGTCCTAAAATTCCGGCTCTTGTTTGGCAGCGCACCATTACGGTTGTCTCTTGCCACCGGGATAGCCTAGCCCTTGTTCGCTGACCTCTAGCATACAAAATAGGTATGGAGGTGGGACCAATTTGGGTATGACCTTGGTGAGAATGACCACGATTAGGTAGTCGTAGATAATTCGACAACTAGCCTGGTTAGTTATGCCTGCAGATGTCTGCCAACTGTGGCTGCCACTGTTGGTTTCAATTTTTGGAAGAGAGTATCGTTTGAAGAATTGAGTTCTATCGAATTTTCAATTTGATACATTTGCTTTTATTACCACTTATCAGCCATACGAAGTTGTTTCCATATAACAACTGTCACATTCCAGTAGTAGATGTCGTTAGTGTGAACTGTGAATCATACAGCATCTATACAATAGCTCGATATCTCCCGCCTCTTGTCTCATCGTTTACGAATTGATTTGGTTTGTATAGTAATGGAGTCAAAAGATCACACGCGTCTGTTTTGTCGTACAAACATACCGAGCTTAGCTTGGGACTTTGCTCGTGCTGTATCAATACTGTGCTTTTTGATTAAGGCCCCATACTCAGTCAGTCAGAAGAGCCAATCACCGCGCTCTCCCGTTCTATGATTACTATGAACAATGGCGCTCTAAAGTAAACGTCTTAAGCGACGAATCACCATTTTTGACACTATAAAAGTAATTTGAAAAAAAGTATAAAAATTGAAACACTTATCTTTTAGGTATAGTACTTATCTATGTTTATGTTAAATCTGGTGTCGATTATTTCATATTTGAAGTAGACATTTGCGTTTTGCTTTCAAAAAAGGGTTAACTTTTTGATTTTTTTCTATCGAGCAAAGTGAAATAAATCGTGTTTTGGAAACACTAGTCTAGTAAAGCATATTCATGTTAATCTTCTGTATTTTTGTCAGCAAGATCCATGATTGCTTTGTATGAAAAAAATAGTAAACTGCTGACGTATTTTAGCGTCTATGGCCCCGTAATCGATTTCTTACCTTCCTTATTCACTGCTTTTGATAAAACATAGCTTTGATTTTTAATTAATATAATTTAAACTGTTATTTCCCCGTGATGCAGTCATATTATTAT
>NJDD01000771.1:0-16846 GCA_002245505.1 Calephelis nemesis
ATTAATCTACCTTTAAATTTAATTATAATAAATTATGCAACTTATGTTTATAAATACATAAAATGTTTATTAAAAATGGAAATAAGTACTGCGATTTAAATGTGCGTTTTTATAGATATGTGTAACTTCATAAATTAACTAAATATTTGCACACCACAATGTGGTAGAATATGTTGTATTCTTAAATATCTTATTAACAACTTTTTAACACACATATTCCGCAAATAAATAATTTTCATTTCATTTCATTTTCATTTCATTTCATTTCATTTCATTTCATTAAAATCGAGGAAGTTCAGTGACTTGCTTACTAGGTTTTTGAATTGGTGAAAAAAGGTTTTAAAGTGGTTATAACTTGTAAGGGAGTGAATGGTGTATTTACTAGGTATCTACATTTTAATCTCTCTGCTTTTATGTGATTTTAAAATGTGGAAGGTTTGAATTTGGTAGAGAATTAGTGTGTTTACTAGGTATGTATTATATTATGCTAGCCATGTTTTAATATCTCTGCTTTAATGTTATTTTAAAACGCTGGAGATTTTGAATTTTGCAGAAACTTATTAGATTAGAAAGACTATGCAATAAAACGATTTCTGTTTAAAATGCTACAGGTTTTGAAATGGGACAGCAAAATAATATAAAACCACCACTGAAAACATATTGTAACCCAAACATAGAAATCATTTGACAAAGAAATTCAGCATTTTTGTTTTCCGCATTAGGTCTTTTCTCATTTAATTAAAGAAATTTTCTAAATACATATTTCCATCTACAAATTTTTTTTATTAACAGATATGGTCATCACTAGGAGTATTATCTTTTTCATGTACAGTATGAGACAAACTTAGCTCACATGAACTTTTGTCTCATTTTGTAATACCTAACATGAAAGTGATATAAGTTATGAAAAGCCCAAAGCCTTGTGCCATGTGGAAACACTGTAAATGACATAGTTAAAAAATGGGAAGACATACTGGCTGGCCTAAGCTTGCTTGATTTTGAAGACTCGGCTAAGTAATTAATAATTTTATTGATAGTTATATTTTACATTTCAGATAACACACAAAATGTCGAAAATAAAACCGCAATGGCAATTACAAGCTTTAGCTGCTCAGAAACGAGATAATGAGCTGCGCCATGCTGAAGAGCTAAAGAAGGTAGCAAATTACTTTGAGTTAAACACAAACAAATCTAAACATCATGAGCAATGGACTGCAGATCATTATTATGAAAAAGCAAGAAAGGATGCTGAATTACTTAGTGAGAAGAAAATTAAAGCAATGTAAGTATTTTTTTAAAGTTTTTTTTATACAATAAATGGCAAACAAGCAAGTGGGTCACCTGATGGAAAGTGATCTCCGCTGCCCACAAACATCCACAACACCAGGAGTTTCACAGATGCGTTGCCTTTAAGGAATGAGTATTCTCTTTTCTTGAAAATTCCTAAGTCATAATTGTTTGGGAATACCACCCTCAGTAACTGATTTCACAAAGGTGTTGTGAGGGGTGTAAATGTCTTCAAAATCGCACAGTTGTAGATCGCCACGCATCAAGATGATGGGCATGAAAGATGCTGTATATTTGGAAGTTACAGATAACATTTTAACATACTTATCCTCATGCCAATACCCTATGGGCTAGACACAGAGTATAGAGTGTTAAACTTCATGATTCTGGCATACTCTGCCTGGTTTCCTCCACGTTCATAACCCTATTCATGCAAATGTTCTGGTTTGAGAGACTCTTAACAGCACCTTCGGATAACACCGGAGCTATTTGATTTCCACTGATATTTTCATACATTCGCATTCTACTATGTCTTCTTAATCTTTTATCTGTCATTCTTTCTACACGTCTGAACTATCGGAGCATGCCCTTTCTCATTTTAACACAAACACTTTATTTTCAATCCCACTCTTTTTCGGATCTCAATGTTACGAATGCTGTCAGGGAGTGTAATATGTGAGTAAAATGCATAATGACCTTGACTTAATGAAGTAGATAGAGAAATGGTTAGGTATGCTTATGTAAATAAGCTGTTATAAATATTTTGGTTATTTTTTTAGTCTCTTAGTCTCATAGTCACAACAGAAATGTTAGAAATGAACAGAATAGTTAGTTCTTTGATATATATTATAGACTATAACATCAAGTTTATTGTTACTGAAGTCTATGTTTGTTAATAAGACTGCTTTTGGTTTTCCAGGCAATTGGATGAACGTAGAAAAAAACTTGAGCTAATGTTGTTTCAAGAAAACATGCAGTTTCAAGAGGAATTGAAAATCTTGTCTGCACAGCCCAAGTACTTCAAAAATGGGTTGGTAGTTATTATTTTAAATACTAAAGTAAGGTACATATGTATTATGTATGTAAGGTAAATACTTATTTGAAACAAATTTTCGCCATAGGAAAATAAAAAGATTATATGAGCCCCTCTCATGATTATAAGATCTTAATTAATTCTTCTCATGGGGAGGTCCCATGAGAAGAATTAATTAAAATTACAAATTTCCCTCAAAAACAGTTAAGAGTTCTGATGTGACTTGCCAGAATTTAATAAAAATAAAAAATAATGTAAAGGTAGATGTTCGCCACTACACCTTCTGGCTTTGAGAGTAAAGTGTGCGGTAGGTTGACCATTTACCATTGACATATTTGTGTCTTAATTCTTATACATATAATCTATATATGTAAAAGAAAGTCATGTTAATTGCACTGTTTATAACTCAAGAACAGCTGAATCAATTTAGCTTTACATTGATGGGGAGGTGGCTTCAAATCAGCAGAATCACATGGGATACTTCTTAATTCATTCGACTGAGAGGACACTTGGAAAAACGTCATTTAATTTTTCCAATACAAACTGAACGGGTGGAACGAAGTTCGCAGCTTCAGCTAGTTATATATAAATATGCAATTTTAATATAAAAAAGTATCTTCACGCTCTTATCCCAGAAGACTAATGCTTACTTAAATAACATTTTAAATAAATTATTGTCATACACATTGTATTAGACTTGATATTGGCATACCATATGGTATTAGAATATGTTGTTGGCACTCCTATTTGAAATTCTTTGTATTATCTTAAAATTACCCTCATTATGAATTTATTTATCATTCTGTTGCAACAGAGCTCTGTTATGATATAATTTTTACCTGTCTGCGTGAGAAGAAAGGTAACGTTTTTCAAGTGTATGTATGTATGTGGATTTCGCCCTATAGCCCTAACAGCTGAACAGTTCTTGACATATGAGTTGGATTCGCCAAAATTGTGGTAGTAGCCAAATATTGTTTTAAAAAGTAATGCCCGAAAATCGAGGCGAAACGTACGTCGAGTGCGATTTAGTGTTCTCTGTGGTGGGTTCTTCGACAAAGTTGGCGATGGACGTGACAAGTGTTTTTGTTTCCCGTGTTCGGACTGGTGTATTTGTGATCTGGTCGCGGAGGTGGGAGGTGGGAACTTTAGGTAGGGTTGTCACGTGTAAAAACGTGACAATTTATATTATTGTTTCCCGAGTTCTTCCTATATTCGTGTTCTGGTCGCAGAGGTGGGTGGTGGGAACGTCAGTTAGGGTTGTCACATTCTGTGTTGTTTGAAGGATTACTTGCAACAGCAGTTACACTGCTTATTTTACATATGTATAGGAGTCGAACATATAACCTCCCTTTTCAAAGTTGGTTAAACGATATAAAATAGTTATAAGTTATTTAACACCCAAAACAGGTCGTATCTCAACAATATTCCAACGTCAACATTGAAAGACATTAACCAAGGAATCATGGAAAAGGAAGAGCAGCTAAGGAAACACGAGGCAGAGCTAAAACTACATCATGCTTGGCGCTTAAGACAACCTGAACTACGAGCAGCATCTTCTTACATTGCTGCAGGAAAATTGAAATCTGCTTGGTAAATATTTGTGATGTAAACTTTTTGTTGGCTCACTCAGTGTTTTCTACTGCATCTATGATGTGGGATGCACGGAGGAGTTGTTTGGTTTGATTACTGCCGCTGAGTTTCACCTCCGGACATCGCGTCAGAGTTAAAGGTATCATGTCCATCATCTTGATGCGTGTCGATCTACAACTGTGCGATTCCGAAGACACTTCTCACCCCAACACCTTTGTAGAATCAGTTACCGAGGGCGGTATTCCCAAACTAATATGACTTAGGAACCTTCAAGAAAAGAGCGTACTCATTCTTTAAAGGTCGACAACGCATCTGTGATACTCCTGGTGTTGCGGATGTTCGTGGGCGGCGGTGACCATTTTCCATCAGGTGACCCACTTGCTCGTTTGCGTTCTCTTATAAAGAAAATAATAAAAAACTCGTATAGTGTTTATGAATATTGACCGATTTTTATATATTTCATGGCCCAATAAATCACATATAATGAGCTGGTGTACATAATTGTGTTAAATAACAAAAATTAATAGCTGTGTAGGAATGTGAACATTTTAAAATTATACAGCTATGTTTCAAAATACAAGACTGGAACTATGTAAATAATGTAATTTAATTTTTCTTTTAAATTATTAATAACTTAGTATGGTTTTTAGAAATTACCTCGCTAGAACGAACGTGAAGAAGAAGTCGAAGATAGAATTATACTAAACTATTAGTAAGTTCGCTCTTTCTTTGATGACGCTAAGTATCCTGGAAATACTTTCCTAGGTAGATAATGCCATTCCTTAGCCTTTCTCTCTTTTTCTCCCTGTCCATGCCTCCCCCCTTGTCTGTGCCTCTCACTCTCTCCCATTTCTCTCTTTTTGTGTTGGTCTCTCTCTCTCTCTCTGTGTGTGTGTGTGTGTGTCTGTATGTGCGTGTGTATGTGTTTTTATGTGTTTGTGGCGTTATAACTTTGTACGAATTCGGTTTCGATGCGGAATTTTTCGCTTGAAATCTGACGTAATCGAAAGGGTTCTTAGCTACATTGAATAAGATTTTGTCTGGGGTTATTGAACATTTTTAATGTCAGTGCTATTTTTGGCTTGTTTTTTAAGACCAAATTTGTAATGGCCAATAATTGTGTAGCGGCCAATTACTATTATTACTATAGTTTCTCCTATCCAAGGATACAGACTTCTGTAATCTTTAATGTAAATAAATGAATCCGATCCCGAAGCGAAGAGGTAAACTCTTCTGGACCATTAGACAAATGGTACAAACGCTATTGAAATGGAATAGAATAGTAAAAATAATTCTCATTTTATGGGATTGACATAAGCATACGATATATAATTAGATCCGACGAATAGAGTTTTTTAAAATTTAGCCAAATGTTATTGTAGTCTAAACGATTTTACGAAACGTCAGAATACTTCATTCATTTTATCGTTAACCGTAGCCAAGTGGCTGGTTTGACAAACGAATTCTACTAGAAGCGAACGACAATAGACGGACGCCAAACACTTGAAGTTATCGCTACAAAATGGCGAATATTTTGATCAGCTGACAGCTGTGTGGAAGTGAAAGTGTGTTTATGTGATTGTTATTGTATGTATTGGTGATTTTTTAACGCCACCCCCAAGAGAATTTAATATATTAGCGAATTCATTCCACATCCTCACACTTTTAATTCGTCCTTGAGGACCTTGTTGGGGTATCGATAGGTCTCCATGCCTCTAACATAAACATAAACTACGATAAGGGCTTTGTGACTGGGGGATGTCATTGTTTATTGTATGGCAGTTTCTTATTAGAATGAAAGGGCTTTTTAAATAAATGAAGGAAAGTATTGGTACCTTTCCATATAATGTAAAATAATTGAAAATTGCTATGGGCTAGCCCGATTCGCAGTTCCGTCACTGCAACCAGGAAAAGAATATTATCAAATGATATAAAACTAGATATTTTTATGACAAGTTCAACTTTTGGTTTTAAAACATGAATTAAAAGTACAAACCTCTTCTATTTAATTACTATAAGTTTTAGTCCTTTTTTAAAAAAAAGTATCTTCACGCCATATCCCCGGAGTGGTAGGTAGGAAGACACTAAGTCCCACAATGTGACAGGTGGCAAGCCTATCGCCAACCGGGCACATTTCCAATCCCGAGCAATGTTTTTTTTAAATAGAAAATTGGAAAAATCCAATTTTCTTTTTGTTGCCCGACCCGGGATTCGAACCCGGAACCTCAAGCATTGAAGTCCAACAACTGAACCGCTAGACAAAAAAAATATAATTAAAATAGACAAAAATAGAAGACAAACTTTCTCAACTTTTCACAAATCACTATAAAACTCGCGCGCTACACTTCAAAATGACGTTTGAGAACGGAATGAAATTCGGAAACATAAACAACTTTGGTGGCGATCGAATAAAATAAGCGTTCGCTATCTCGTAATACATTTGGCTACCACCTCATGAACGATATTGCTATGGCGTTAATATTTATTAGAATAGAATAGATAGGAAGTGTTTGCCATTTGTCTAGAGCAGNNNCTTTTGACCGCGGGCCGATAAATTAAAAAAATCTAGTGGCGGGCCAGTAAATTACAGTTAATCTTGAGGCGGGCCGGTTTATTAAAACACCTAACAATAGCAGTAAATATTATGATTATAAAACGTTGTATAAAGATAGCATAAGGCATTTTTTTATTATTTTAATATCCTTATCCAATCCTTTATTAAAATAAAATCCATTAGTTAAGACTTCATTAACATATGAAATACGCAATATATATGTTTGAAGTATCGATTCAGTAGGTATCTTAATTGTTCAAATTTCAATAGCCTTTTAGCATTTCGACCATTAATTTTTTAAGGGGGTTAATTTTTTTAAAAAACCCTCGGCGGGCCGGATTAAAGCCTCTCAAGGGCCGGATCTGGCCCGCGGGCCGTAATTTGCCCACCTCTGGTCTAGAGACACTGTTTGGGATCTGGTCAAGTGTTTTTTGGTGTCTGTAAGCGATGTCTATTTTTTACCAACAGGAGTTGATAAATCATAATATTAATACCTGAAGCAAAAACTTTAAGCCCCTTTCTTTCTTTAATTCTTTATTGTACACAAAAAAAGTAAAAAAAAAAACAAGTAAATATGTAAAATTATACAAAAGGCAAGCTTATCTCTAAAAGAGATTTCTTCCAGCAAACCCAAAATAAAGAGAATGCATAAAAGAAGTGTAGAACATACAGACTACAGTGCACAACACAAAACTTGCAGTACAAAAAAAACTAAATTACTAATCACAACTAAACAAAATTTTAGAAAAAAAAATTCTTCCCCCTCCCCCTTTTACAAAAATTTTCCCCTTTTTACAAAATTTTTTTTTGGCAAAAATTTGGCAAACTTATAGTTCATGTGGAGGAAAAGTGCAGAACGCTAATATTTTTCAAAAAAAAAATGCTTGTAAAATACATTAAATCAAAAAACAAAATATTACACACACTACCATGCATTTGACACACACAAACAAATACCAACGTTAAACGTGGTCATTGCAATGGTAAAAGATCACAAAGGGCGCAAAAACTGTAGTCGGTCGTGATAAATGTAGATATCGTTCTTAAAAAAACATTAAAATTTATTATAGTCGAATTTCGACCAATGGGGATAATTTTTCTAGAGATATTTATTTATATTTTTCAGGATGGAACAAATTGTAGAGAAAGAAATGCAAAAGAAGAAAGAACAAGAGGAAACGCGTAAGATACTTGAGGAGCGCGACGAGGTTTTACGCCGCCAAATCCAAATAGAAGAAGAAAGACTCAAAGAAAAAGAGTTGCAAATGAAGGTACACGTAATAATAATAATCGCTAATTTTGGTTAAGGATTCACATTCGACTAGACTACATATGATCCAGTTCTCTTTTTTAAATATTGCGTAGTTTTATTTATTTCCTATGAAAAGCTCGAATAATTTTTAGTGTAAGCTTAGTTATATACACTTCAACTGATAAACACTTCTTATATCTTTAAGGGACGCGGGTTTGTTTTTCATGGCCAATCTTGATGGTAACTAATTCATAAGCTTGTATATTTTTTTATGATACTGGAAGGTAAACGAGCAGACGGATTTCCTGATAGTAAGAAATTCACGCCGGCTAGAGACATCAAAGGTGGTAATGATGCGTTGTCAACCTTAGGCCGGAATGTTAGGCCTCGAGCAAAAGTAACTTTACCGGCTACTATAACCTCCGAACCGGAACACGTCAACGGTAAGCGCTGATATGACGGCAGGAATAAGTACCTAAGGCGGTGTGTGTCGCTGCGAAACTCTACCACCTAGTAAACAGAAACAGAATCCAAATCGAGCCAAAACATAGGAATAGTCATTTTCTGCTGTCTGTCCATGTGTGTGCTTAGATCTTTAAAACTACGCAATTTTGATGCGGTTTTTTTTTGAATATATCTATTGAGTGATGATGTTCAAGATGAAGGTTTATATGTATAAAGTTTATAAAGTATAATAGCAAAAAAATGTGCCTATCTGTGTGAAGCTGGGATGGGCTGCCCATTTTTATATTATACATTTAATTCTAGGAACTCCGAAAAAGTCTTGAAGGTCAAATAGCTGAATTAAGCGAAAAGGAAGCAATAGTAAAAAAACTAAGGAGACAAGAAGAAAAGGAAAAAATAACTCTAGAACAACTGCAAGAAATATCCAAAGAAAGAGAGAAAGAATTCGCGAGACTCGTGGCAGAAAGAGATACATATATTATTAATATGGGCCTCCACAAGTACAAGTTGAAGAGAAAAGTCATAGCAGTTATTAACGAGATAGAATTGGAATTGCAAATGTTGGAGAGAATTCGTAAGAGTGTGTTGAAGGTATTTCGATATTCTAATTTCAATTAGTAATAATTTCCCACAGCTTCATCTGTGCGTTTGTCTGTTTACTTGTAGGGTTACTCTTGAAGCTCGATTTATGCAAAATTGGAAATTGGAATCGAGTATGTCATTTTAGGTATTCTTGAATACAACACTGGCGAATTATTAACATTTAGTTAACAGTAAAGAATAAATTATTTTATTGGATTCGTTAAATTCATTTGTAACCAAATGTTAATAATAGTCCGCTAGTACTGTGTTCAAAAGTACCTAAAACGACATATATGATTCAAATCTCCAATTCGCATGATACCTAGTTACAAGAAAAACCCTTCAGAACCTTTACCATGAGTACCATGAGATTACATTCAGTAAGTTACGTGTCGAAATCTATGACACTTTTGTTCTGAAAATGTGTTTCTTTTAGTTACCAATAGGAGGCGCTGTTCAAAGTTTTCATACAAATAATTTACAGAGACGGTAGCGAGTATAGTAAACTTGACAAGGCCTTAAACTCATGGTAAGGGCTCTGGTCATTCCGTAGCTTAGGTATGTTCGATGGTGGTCATTTCAGAAGTTATAAGCTTTACGGGTATCTCTTGCAAGTCGCAAGAGGTCAGATCAGGTCAGCGATTGGGGCTTACACTTTAGGCTAGCTATACCTATAGCTATATTTATCGCAAATTTCTTAGTGTCAAGAAATTTGTCCCCTTTGTTGTTTGACACCGTTCAAAATATGTTATTAAATATTTGTATAAAAAAGTATCTTCACGCCAATGTCCCTGAAGATATAGACAGAGGCACGACCAGGGCACTAACGTCTAGCTGAAGATACTAAGCCCCACAATGTAAGAGGTGACAAAGCACCGGGCACCGGGCACATATCCAATGCCGGAAAATATTATTTTTATTAGAATGATGAAAATATACATTTGCTGTTATTTTTTTTGCTTTTTTGTTTCTGACCCGGAAATCAAACCCGCGACCTCAAGAATTCAAGTCCAACGCCGGACCGCTAGACCACAGAGGCGACTCATAAGTAATAGTTTGTATTAAAACAATAAATGAAATTTTTTTCTCAATTTATTCTCAATAGGCACTCTTAATATTTGTAGGATTACGAGGAAGAGCAGGAGAAATGTGTAAATCACAAACGAGTTTTAGATACTGCGTTGCGAGAGTTAGAAGAGTACAGAGAAAGAGAACGGCAGAGGCAGAAGAACATAGAGAGCATGTACGACGGGGAAGCGAGACAGATTAATGAGAAACAGGATAAGGTATATGAGATTTTTTTTTATGATAATGGAAGGCTACCTTACCCTCCGATCCGGAACACGTTAACGGCAAGCATTGGACGGTATATAGAATAGGTAAGGCGGTGGTATACCGTATGATTGCCGGTTTTCAAAATCATAAAATGCTTGTATGACCTAATGCAGATTTTCCTATTTTATATGATAAATGATAAATTATTTTTGAATGAGTTATACCAATATCGTTTCTTCATAAAAGAATTTTGACGCCCTTATCCCAGAAGTGGTGGGCAGATTTACAATCCATGACTAGTCAAAGTCCTTATGTGACATGTGTATTTGCTAACAGGAAATAAGTGTATTTAATTGCCTTTAATATAAGAAATATATATTTCCAGCTTTGGGCAAAAGAACGTGAAGCAAGATGCCTACTTATGAACGAGGTTATTGCGACGCTAAAGAAGCAGGTCGAAGAGAAGATAGAACATAATAGGAGACTACAACAAGACAACGTGTTGGAGCGAGAGAAAATTATAGAAGAAATGGATAACTTCCATCAAGAAGTGCGCTCACATGAGAGAGAGACTCAGGTAATTTTAAATTTATACACACTATCGCCTCTGTGGTGTACCGGTCCGGTGTTGGACTTGATAACACGAGGTCCTGGTTTAGATCCCCGATTCGGTTAATAAAAGAGATTTTTTTCTATTTTCTATTTAAAACATCTTTGCCAGGAATTGGATATGGGCCCGGTTGATGATACTATGTGACCTGCCACATTGGGGTCCTCAGTGTCTTCGGCTAGTCGTGGTTTTGTCGCCTAGTCGTATGCCTTCTTCTTCGCTTTTTATCTACACTCCATAGTTTCTTTCTTTATTCTAAAGTCGTGTCTTTTAAGCCCCTTAATTTTAACGGCTAAACGGCTCGACCGATTTTGATAAAATTTCGCATAAAGATGTTTTCGAAGGTGACAGATTCAGTATCAGCCATATTAAGCAGATTCTTTTTCATTCTTTTTTATTTGAATCACGCAAGTGGTTCATTCATAAGTTTTAAAATTTTATTTTTTCTAAATTTTGTATCTCTGTTTATTGAAACCGGCGCGTTTGTATGAAAAGGGTAATGAAAGTGAAGGAAGCAAGACAGGTTTGTCAGAATCGTGAGGTCTGGCACTCGATACTCTCTGCCTACCCGTAAGGGACTTGGCGTGAAGATGTATGTGTATGTGTGTGTGTGTTTATTGAAGGTAATTCTGAAAAAGTGCATAAAATAAAGCATTGCTAGAAATTCAAAATAATTTAAGCTCAGTAAAATTTCCAAAAAACCGACTCCAATTTATTTCATTACGATATCGCGATTTTATCATTCCTTTTATTTAAAGGTGAGAACTACCTTTTAAGAAATAGTTATGTTTTTTCCACACTCCATAGTTTCATTCTTTTAAATTCTAAAGTCGTGTCTTAGAATTTTGTCGAGTCTAGGGTGTTTGTTAAATTTATACACTATTATACTTTTTTATATTATCACAAAAAAAAATCACCATGGAAATATACATATTCTTGGTGGTGTTAAAGTAATATAAGATACATTTTAATGACTTCGCGAGCAATATCAGGGGTTAAAGCTAGTGTAAATATAAGTAGTAACCATCTAGATCCAGAAATACAGCCATGCAACTGCTTTAATTTACAGTTAAAAAAGTCCTGCTACTCCTCAATATCATCGCTGCAGTCTCAGCTAAATGGGTTGCAAGTTAAGAAGGAGCAGTTGGAGGAGGCTGCCTCCAAGGATGCGGAACTACGGGAGGCGGTTGCCCAGGAACGGATGTTGAGAAGGGAGATAGCGAGGGTTCAGAGAGAGGGGAATACTCAAGCTTGGGCATGAAGGAAGACTTGACCTGAACGATACCTTACTTAACCTTGCCATTATAACTTCAGTGCTTGTCATGTTTCGATATGGAGGGAAGGGTAGTCAGAAAAATAAAAGTTTCAGCTTTATTTTAGAAAAGCACCTAATCCTGCGTCCATATCGTGATGACGTGTTCCGGACCGGAGGGTAAGGTAGCCGGTAAACTTACTTTTGCTCGAGGCCTAACATCCCGACCTGAGGTTGGCAGCGCACCATTATCACCTTTGGTGTCTGTAGGCGGCGTGAATTTCTTACCATCAGGAAATCCGTCTGCTTGTTTGCCTTCCTATAACATAAAAAACACATTTGGTGTCTAGTCCTTACCAGAAGATTCGACTGCTGTTTGCATTTTTTTCAAGTATTATAAATACCTATGTCCGCTGTATTGAATAGGCAATCTTTCTTTCTGCTTGGCAGTTCGTAAGAGGCGAGCAAATGCTAAATGACCGACGATGTTATTACTGACAACACTAGTGGTAGAGGGCTGTGATCAAATCATCCTAATAAAGTTCCACCGACTTCACTATTCCTGTCGCCATTATGACAGTGTCATGCTCCAGTCCGAAGGCTAGGTTAGCTAGTAGACATGCTAAATAGACCTAACAAAGTTCACAAAACAACAACATTCTACAGGCCATAGTTGTCTCTTATCATCAAGCAAGTATGCTTGTACGCTGTCTTATAACATAATAAAAATATCCATATTTCGAAATTATACTCACTGGAAGTTCGTTTGTTTGTCTTTGTGACATATTGCAAAGGAGCTATGTTAAGGTATATTTTTTGTATGTGAAGATAATTGGTAGGTTTGTCAGTGACTTAAGAGGCTTGAAGGTTGAGTTATAATTAAAAATATTAATATACAAATATTAAATTACTTGCTTGCCCTTAAGTCGCTTGACCGTATCGAAGACCTCCAAGGTATTTTATTTTAAAATTAGTTTGTCGTGTATTTTATGTGTGTTTCTGTTTGCGTGTGTTTGTGGGTAATGCGTGTGCGTTTGTGAGTTTGTGTGTGCGTGTGAACGTGTGTGATTTATTCTCGTGTTTACTTTGAATGCGACTAATTTTAGAAAATAAGAATAATTGTATCTGAATATTAGCTGTATGTTTAAGAATTAAAAAAAATATATGATGCTTGAATCTATCTTTAAAATGTGATCACAGTTTTTAGACTAAACACAGATTTCTATTTTTTATCTATCCTAAAAAGGCTTATACTGCTTTGAAAATACTCGGTAATGACAAAAATAGTCTTTGTACTAAAGATAAAACAATATTAAGTATTATTATCATTAAATGAAGTATTAAACAATTTTAAAATAAATGATATTTGAATCCAAATTTGATAAAAAGCCCTTTATGGGTTGCGCTTCAAAATATAAGGCTGATGTAATAGCTGTGATGTTAGTAATTTTTAAAAAGAAGATGTATGAATTGTAAATTATTAATTAAATAAATATTTTTGATTTTTTGTTTTATTCCAAGTTTAAAAGGGTAGAGTTTTTCGACGAATCGCCCTATTGATTGATCGCACAAATGGCCCGCTTTATCTATTCCTGCCGCTATGATATCAGTTATTGCATTTATTTTGTTTTATTATAAAAGTCTCCTTTTATCCATCTTTTTGATAAAAGTAGATCAAAATGCTACAAGGTTCGACCTAGTGTTATAGTTGTTATTACATTGTAATACAGACAATCTGACTTGACTCTTACCTTAGTCTTTGCTTATTTATAAGACAGAAGAGTAGAAAAGTATTATATACAAGGTTAAACCGAAAGACCGAATAATACGTGTACTTACTGTATGAACCTATTTATATTTAGTACATACCGCAGTGGTTTTTAATATATATATACTACTAGAAGTTTCACGCAGCTTTGCCTGCGTAACTTGGCTTCTACTTTACCGATTTGGATGAAACAAAGTCTATGTCACTCGTGGATAATGTAGCTTTCGAATGGTGAAAGAATTTTTAAAATCGGTCCAGTAGTTTTTGAGCCTATTCATTACAACCAAACAAACGAACAAAGTTTTCCTCTTTATAATATTAGTATGATAGATTTCGAGTAATTGCAAATTGAACTGTAATGAAAACTAGGTGTCAACCCTAGTGCTTATCAAATATGGTGCGGTTGTTGACTCGTCATCGCTATGAGTGAGCTTCTCCCTTGGCCACCACACACACATATCTTGACGCCAAGACCCTTACGGGGTAGACAGAGAGTATCCAGTACCAAACCTCACGATCCTGGCAAACCTGCCTAGCTTCCTTCACATTCATAACTGTTCATAACCCTTTTCATACAAATACGCTGGTTTTGGAGACTCTTGACAACACCTGAGCGATTTAATCGAGGAATGTTAATCTAGGTCTTCACAGGACATACATTCATACACAGTCGTATTGTATATCTGCTTCACCAATTTGTCATTCTCTCCACATGTCCGAATGCCCTTTCTCATCTTATCACCAACTATCAATCTCACTGCGATAAATGCGGTTAAAGCAAAGCGCTTTTATGAAGTACCATATATAATTTTTTACTTGATTTCATGACAGGGTTGTATAGTAAATAAAAGTGGTTTGAACGTTAACATTCCAATAAGTATGTAATACCTAATACGATATATATATGTAATGTCTTATCTTTCAATGTCGAGGGTAGGGTAACCGGAATATCAAATCTTGAGACTTGGTGGCGCCACTTCTAGGTGGGCAACGCTCCGATATCATCTTTGGTATTTACAAGTGATTTCTTTATTACCATCAGAAAATCCGTTTAGCATCCAATCCTTTACAAATCGTGAAAAGCAAGGAGGGTTATGCTGAACCACAGAGTACATAAGTGTATATTTAAATCCTGAACCAGTATAAAAATCTACAGTGGTCCTTTGTGAGTACTATTGTTCTGTACTTAAGTCTCACAACGTAACAAGTTAAACTTGGATGCCCTAATTGTACCTCTGCCTATGTTTTCAGAGCTACAGGGGTAAGGGGCCATCCATAAATTACGTCACACGTTAATGGGGGGGAGGGTATCATCTTAATGTGACAAGGGGCAGGGAGGGATCGAAAGTCTTGTGACGTCACATTATAAAATACTAGAACACGAAATTTATATGTGAACAAAAAGCTTTAAACAGATAATTCTTAATCTATATTTATTAATACGAGTAATTTCGCACTCTCGCTATAAGATTATCTCTTCCGTAACAACATTTGATTCCTAGAGCCATGTTGTGATGCCAGTGAGACACTACAATTTACTAGCTTTGAATGATAAGGGTTTAAAGATGATTGAGTTTTGTATTTTCAATGAACATTAATTACTTGCATATTATTCACTTACTAGTCGCTTATTCTATTTGTTATCAGAAATATTTGACTTTATGTTGATTTTATTAAAGATTATTTAATAAAAATAAGTAAAAAATGAAATTTTTTTTTATGTTATAGGAAGGCAAACAAGCAGACGGATTTTCTGATGGTAAGAAATTCACGCCGCCTAGAGACACCAAAGATGGTAATGGTGTGTTGCTAACCTGAGGTCAGGATGTTAGGCCTCGAGCAAAAGTAAGTTTACCGGCTACCTTACCCTCCGAACCGGAACACGTCATAACGTTATGGCGGCAGGAATAGGTAAGGCGGTGGTACCAATCCGGGTGAGTCGCTGCGAAACTCTACCACCTAGTCAGATGTCACGGTGTTAGTGATGATAAGCCTATGCTCACCTTTTACGAGCTGCCTGGCAAGAAAGGCAGATGGTCTATTCTACAATGGAGCCCGGACCAACACGGGGAAAATAACTGTTTTCTTTTGATTATTTTTAGATAAATGCATAAGTTTAAAAAATGTGTGACGTCACATTAGGGGGGACGGGGTTTTAAAATTGTGACAACCTATGACAAGGAGGGGGGAGGGGTCGAAAAGTTCTAAAATTCACGTGACGTAATTTATGGATGGAAAACCTAGCGCCATCTAGCACTTAAATTTCAAACTAATTGGACATCACGATGTTCAAGTCATTGTTTTAAAGATAACGCAACAGATGGCGTTATAGTTTATAATATATTTATAGTTACATAAAAATCTTGTGTCACGATGTATGTTGCCAATAAACTCCAAAACTACTGAAACGATTTCGATAAAGTTTCTCATATATCTGTAGTTTGGTCCACCTTAAAGATAGGATAGTTTTTATCCGGATGTTGGCGGGACGAAGTTCGCTGGGACAGCTAGTATATTTATAGTTATTGTACCCTGCACGTACTTAATTAACCTACACATTTTATTCAAAAAATTATTAATATTTGTTGAACATTATTCATTTCCTTGAACAAGAGACTCAGATGGCTAAATTTAGAATAAAAATTAAAAATGAGGCTTTAGCTAGGTCTACTAAAAGAGCGAAACTTAGATTTGTAAACATTTGTTTCTTAATGCCAAAAAAAAAGTTTAAGAAAAATGGCCACTTGTGTAGATTTAATTTTCCACTGCTCTAAAATAATATCTAGGTAATATTTCATTTAAAACAGGAAGTCGCCTCTATTCCCAAATAAGTGTTAACATTCAATGTTGACCGCCTCGTTGGTCGAGTGGCTAGCGTACTCACCTAACTGCATCGACGAATCGCGAGGCTCGGGTTCGATTCCCGACGGGGGCAGGCATTTGTGTGATGAACATTTAGAAGTCTGCATTTCCGGGTCTGGGTGTTTATTAAATTTATTCTAGTATCTATTTAAGTAATTCTATGTATTAGTGTCGTTGACTGACACCCATAACCCAACCATATAATTTGCTTACTTTGGGGTTAGATTCAATTTGTGTGACTAGTCCAGGGATATTTATCTATTTATTATTTATTTAATGTACTTATGAGGTTTCGGATTTGTGACTCAAAACACCT
>NJDD01000771.1:17438-42177 GCA_002245505.1 Calephelis nemesis
GCTAGTGAGACACAAAAATTTACGAGCTTTGAATGATAAGGGTTTAAAGATGATTGAGTTTTGTATTTTCAATTAACATTAATTAGTTGCATATTGTTTACTTACCAGTCGCTTATTCTATTTGTTATCAGAAATATTTGACTTTATGTTGATTTTATTAAAGATTATTTAATAAAAATAAGTAAAAAATGAAAATAACTGTTTTCTTTTGATTATTTTTAGATAAATGCATAAGTTTGAAAAATGTGTGACGTCACATTAGGGGGGACGGGGTTCTAAAATTGTGACAACCTGTGACAAGGAGGGGGAGGGGTCGAAAAGTTCTAAAATTCACGTGACGTAATTTATGGATGGCCCCTAAGTACTCTACTAAATAATTAAAAATTAGTAATTTCTTGAAGAAACCTAGCGCCATCTAGAACTTAAATTTCAAACTAATTGGACATCACGATGTTCAAGTCATTGTTTAAAAGATAACGCAACAGATGGCGTTATAGTTTATAATATATTTATAGTTATATAAAAATCTTGTGTCACGATGTATGTTGCCAATAAACTCCAAAATTACTGAACCGATTTCGATAAAATTTCTCATATATCTGTAGTTTGGTCCACCTTAAAAGATAGCATAGTTTTTATCCGGATGTTGGCGGGACGAAGTTCGCTGGGACAGCTAGTATATTTATAGTTATTGTACCCTGCACGTACTTAATAACCTATACATTTTATTCAAAAAATTATTAATATTTGTTGAACATTATTCATTTCCTTGAACTAGAGACTCAGATGGCTAAATTTAGAATAAAAATTAAAAATGAGGTTTCAGCTAGGTCTACTAAAAAAGCGAAACTTAGATTTGTAAACATTTGTTTCTTAATGCCAAAAAAAACGATAAAAAAATGGCCACTTGTGTAGATTTAATTTTCCACTTCTCTAAAATAATATCTAGGTAATATTTCATTTAAAGCAGGAGTTTGCCTCTGTTCCCAAATAAGTGTTAACATTCAATGTAGGTATGAGGTCTCGGATTTGTGACTCAAAACACCTTTTTTAAATTTTCTAGTAAAAACAACGTAGGAGAGTGGCTAGGTGCGCCTTGATGGCGATAGGTTTACCACCTATCACATTCTGGAACTAAGTACTAAGGTAGTACTTACCTACCGTCCGGTTGTACCTCTGCATAGTTCTTCAGGGATATATTCGTAAAGATATTTAGGTACGTGCTTCAAAATAGAGAATGTTTTACTAATCTGTTTCACAGTCTAATCTGTAGGGTTTTATATCATGCAATATTGAAAATTTGAATCGAGTATCATTGTAAGTATGTAATTTTAAGTAGGTAAGTAGGTATTTTGAATTATTTCGATTGAAAATCTTTCCTCTGTGGCCATTAATGATCGAATTATCCTAAGTACTTACTCTTAAACACAACACTGGTGAACGATTAACATTTAGTTAATAGTAAACTAAGTATAAATTATTCAAACAGATTATTTTAACATATTTATAAGTAATAGTTGTAGTTAATAGGAAAAATAGGAATAGGAAAATAATAGAAAAAAAGTCTGTGTGTGTCAGGACGCATGATTGGAGTTTACTCCTTACGAAATGTATCTTGCAGCACACATGTCTCCTACAGCAGATTTAATTATGTTAATTCTTCTTAAATTAGTATCGTCGCAGACATTAGAAGTGTGATCCAAATAGTCAGTATTTTGATAGATACTCCTGCACGGAGACTACGAAGTACGCGCAGGAGGAGATCCCGAGAATGAGATACGCTGTGTAATGTATTCCATCTCATTCTTTTACACGTTCAATCCTACAGATATATATGATTGTCTCTTTCTACGCAACGCCTCAACTTTTCGTGTTAGGTACACTTGATTTTACTCCTCTTAAAATTTCCGTACCGGGCCTTATAACTCAAATCGTTTCTTAAGGAGTAAACTCCAAAAATCATTGGAAAATATAATTTTTTTGTGTAGCTTACTTATTGAAATCGAAGTTTTTTGACCCGCGTTTAAATTGTTTGTGGATAACTTTTTCCAGAAAACCTACCATTCAGACCGGAATATGAAAGTGGTAAGCGCTGAAGCTATGACGGCTTTAACATGTGAAGCGATGGTACCTAACCGGATTGAGCGGTCACAAAGTTCTACTTCCTAATATTTATCCCAGTGGTTGGTAGATACCTACGTACTCGACCAATGTGCAACGCCCGCCTTTTAGGTACAACCTGTTGGTTTACTCTTGAATCCCGATTACTGTCAAATTGGGATTGAATTTGCGTAATTTCGTACACTTGAACACAATACAAGCGAATTATTAAACTTTAGTTACTTAATTATTAACAATCATTTAATTAATCAGCTTCGTTGAATCAAAAAACAAATCCGATTCGAATTTCCAATTTGCACGAAATCGAGATTCAGGAGTAGGTAACCCTACTGATTGATAGCAACTCCAGGCTACATTTTTTGGGAAACCCGGAATCAGTTCGCTATAGTTTCAATTAATATCACAATTATATAATAAGTATAATTGTTATCACAATTATGCTAAGATTGTAATTACTAAAATGTGCTAGTTTGATTTTTTTATATTACCTATATAAAAAAATTTAAACAAAAGAAAGTTATTTGCCTTGTAATTATGTAGATAGGCTACATAATTACAAGGCAAATAACTTTTTTGAGATTTTTTTACTTTTTAGCACGGGCGTAAGCATCTGCCATTAGTAAAGTTTATGTGTAAGTACATCAAGTTACTGGATTTAGCAAAGTCGGGGTTAAGTTATTTAAATTTCTTAGAAGCTTTCTTAAAAGGTCATTATAAGGTAAAATGGTAGCCTCCTTACTCAAGCTAGTGAGATTTAGTGGCAACGAGGTAACACTGTGGCCATATATGTGGTACGGAAGCGATGTATCAATAATATCTTTGATATCTATTGGCGGCGGATGCTTTTTCGTCAGGAGAGCTATCAGGGGGTTATTATAATCTCTTAAAAACGTATTGTTTCAATAATACTAATTGTCATTGGAGAAAGACAATCTTATGAAGTACACCATAAAGTTGCTACTTGCTTATAAAGGCGGACATTTAGCAAGATTGAAAAAAAAATTAGTTACGCCTAACCCTCCGCGCTACTATTCAAACCGGAACATGACCTTACGGCGAAGAAAGGAAGGGTATAGGTAATATATTAATGTATTAATAATAATCTATTAATTTTTACTATTAAATCTTTTCACTGGTGAACGTTATGGAAGTCATGAACGTTGATAATATTTTAACTACTAATAGAGGAAAATTGATATTCGTGCTTAATACCCCAGCTTTATCTGTGCTTATCATCATAATAATGCTCGTTATTTTCGAGTTCCGGTGACCAGACTTTTAAATTGACACGTGCCTTCGGAGAGTTTCTAAATTTTTCAGACACTTCGCAAGTATGACTGGAAATAACCTGGAGAAAGTTATGGTCACTGTTCTGTGGAATGGAGGAACTTATATTCCGACTAGATCAGCAAGTCTTGGTCCACGAACATGTAAAGGTCACAGGAGATCGGAGAGACTAAGAAGCCACCATCAGGGAGAAAGTTATTAATGATTTATGAAGGTGAGGATCGTCCTCATCACTGAGAAGAATGAAACATGGATGAGGATGCAGTGTTAGGACGACGGTAAACTTCCTTACGTAAGAGGTTTAGCATTTTAATCTTATGTTGATCCGCTCAATCCCGAGGCTCGGGTTTGAACCCAGACAAGGGTTGTCATTTGTGTGATGAACATTTATATGTCTGCATTTCCGGGTCTGGGTGTTTATTAAAGATATTCTGGTATCTGTTTAAGTATATCTTGCAATAGTATCGTTGATTGACATTTGACACCCATGACATAGTTTGCTTACTTTGGGGTTAGATGCAATTTGTTAAACTTGGCCAGATATATTTATCAGGAAGAACGTGAGTAATGAAGGTAAGAGTCGTCGTCGAGGGAAACAAATCACAGAGGAGGGAAGCAGTGCAGGGAAGAAGGTTAACTTCCCTACGCAAGAGGCTTTATATTTCAGCCTCATGTGATGTATTGACACGAAGTTTATTTCCTACAACCGGAAAATCTGTGTGCTTACATTTTTCTTCTTAACCCATGAAAAACTATTTAAAAATTCATTTGATCGATATGTCTTGTGTTCATGCCTACTTCATAGAATTTATTCAAACATTGCTTAAGTAGTCCGCGAGGCTCGGATTTAATTCTAGACAGGGGTATGCTTTTATATTACAAATCTGTGTGTATTTTCGTATCTAAGTGCTTCTTATTCTTTAGTACTTACTTGTTATGTCAATTAACAAAGTCAGTACATTACAATAAATCAGCAATATTTGGAAATGACATTAGTAGGGTTACTCTTGTATCTCGATTCATGCATAATTGGAAATTGGAATCGTATATGTCATTATAGGTACTTTTGAACTCTGTACTAGAAGATTTAATATTACAAATATCTTTATTCAGCTATTTTACATGCTATTATTACAGTAACTGTTCGGTAGCAACTGCAATAGTCGAAGGACTGTGACGCAGCTACTAACGCCCACCTCCGTATAAAACAAAAACATTATTAACATTCAGTTACAAACGAACGAATCTGATGAAATAATTTATTAATTTTCTATTAACTAAATGTTAAATATTTGCTAGTAGGTATTATATTCGTAAATTCGCAAGTATTATGTTCAAGAATAGGTACCAAAAATGACATACTCGATTCCAATTTCTAACTATTAATGAATCGAGATTCAAGAGTAACCCTGCAGGTCTTCGTTCGGAAGGTAACCTTCAGTAGTAATATAGCTTCATGGTATCTTCTGAGGCCCTTTCATGGCTGCAATTATCTACGCGTATTATCTAATATCTATATTCATATGATAAAAATTACGTAGATAAGAATCTTCATGCCTGTTTACCCGAAGAGTTAGGCCAAGGTAGACCCAGGGCATCAACCGAATAGGACATATCCTTGAACTGGTAGCCTGAGATACGAGTAAGTACAATCAGATCATCTAAGATTAGCCGAATGTACCTACTTAGTACATACCTAAACAACAAAATTTAAAGCAAACCTGTTATAATAGGACGTGGCATCTATCCAATTTAGGGCTATGTTGTTTTAAACATCTTTGCAAACAGAAGGACTACCTCCTTACGTGCGACTTCCATATATTTTTCTTTTCATTACTGACATGAAGGTCTCTTCAGGTCATATTAGGTACAGATAATAATACATCATCCTTACATTCGGTAGAGTAGAAAAAATTCGGGCATCATTAACTAAAAAGTAAAAAAAAATCTTTACGCACATACCCCGAAGTGGTAAACAAAGGTATACCTGGTTATAAAAGACTAAGTGGGTTTTGCATAATTTTGTTGTCAGTTTGTTCACGCATAACTAGAAAACAACTGAACGATTTAAATTGTTTTTTTAAAATATATAGGACGTGACAATTCAACATTTTAAAAAATGTATCTTCATGCCCATATCCCCGAAGAGGTAGGCAGAGGCACAACCAGGGCACCCACGACTAGCCGAATACACTAAGTCCCACAATGTGATAGGTGGCAAGCCAACCAAGCACATACCTATCCAATCACGAGCAACGTTTTTTTTATAAGAAAATTGGAAAAACCAAAATTTATTTTTATTGCCCGACTCGGGATTCGAACCCGGGACCTCAAGCAGTCAAGTCCAACACCCGGACCGCTAGACCACAGAGGCGAGGCCAATAAAATAAAGTATCTGCATGCCCATATCCCCGAAGACGTAGGCACAATGTGATAGGTGGCAAGCCTATCGCTAAGCAAGCAATCCCGAGAAACGTTTTTCTATAATAAAATTGGAAAAACCAAATTTTCTTTTTATTGCGCGACCTAGGATTCGAACCCCGGACCTCATGCAGTAAAGTCCAACACCTGGACCGCTAGACCACAGAGGTGATGAAATTTAGGCTATGTTTTGCAATAGTTGATCAAGTAGTGGCGTGCAAGACATAAGGGTACCCTTTACATATTCAAATATATGAAAACGAATACCCATTTCCCTTTGTCATCGCATCGTGAACGGATGAACTGGTTTTGGTAATTCTTTTGTTGTTTGGTTAGTTATAGCTAGGAGAAGGTTCGTATAAAAAAAAACCAATTTTTATACTTCGGACTTCCCTCGTGTTGGTCCGGGCTGCTTTGCAGAATAGAGGTCTTCTTGCCAGGCAGCTCGTAAAGGCGAGCATAGGCTTACCGTCACTAACACCGTTGTCCGTGACATTTGACTAGGTGGTAAAGTTTCGCAGCGACTCGGCTGGATTGGTACATACCACCGCCTCACCTATTCCTGCCGCCATAACGTCAGCGCTAGCCGTTGACGTGTTCTGGTTCTGAGGGCAGCCGGTAAATTTACGTTTGTTCGAGGCTTATTTCCGGCCTCAGGTTGGCAACGCACCATTACCATCTTTGGTGTCTCTAGGCGGCAAGAATTTCTTTACGGTAGGAAATCCGTCTGCTTGTTTGCCTGTCAATGTCATAAAAAAATAGTAAGAGGCCTATTTGTTACTAATAAAGTAACTTGGATCAGGTGTAGAGTCTGCGACAAACATGTTTTCAGCTCTAATTCTCTGTCTTTAATGTGACACGCATTTATTTTTCTTTAGAATACTTAACATTTTAGCTTTAGGTGTGCATGGAACCAGTCAAATCTTCAATGTTGCTATCAGGTCATGTTGCTATGTTGCTTATAGTTTTTAGTTTTTTTTAATTGTCTCTATATCTTTACTTTACTAGGCTGTAAAATTTAAAATTTTGTTGCCTGTGTGGTTTTGACTTCTTGAGTTCGACCGATGATCGAGTCCCGAGTAGGTACATTTTCAATTTTCTATTAAAAATAAGGTTGTCCGGGATTGGATAAGGGCGCGGTTGGTGATAGGCATGCCACCTATCACATTGTGGGACTTAGTGTCTTCGGCTAATCATGGGTGCCCTGGTTGTGCCTCTGTCTACCCTTGCGGGGATATGAACGTGAAGTTACTTTTTTTGTAAATTTTAAAATAATATAGAGTTTTGTGTCATACAACGTAGGCTAAGTGGTTGGATAAGTAGCTACGTCAGTGCTTTACTGAGGAAAATCCTAAAATTATTTTTATGTGATCAAGGAATCAACGAATACCTAAACACACGGCTCTTCTTATAGTAAGAGAAACCCGTGGCCTATAGACACCAAATATGTGATAGGTGCGTCACCGTCCTGAGGCTGAGATGTAAGGCGAATTGTGCAAGTCTACCGGCTACTCTACTCTCCAGACTAGAATATGATAGAGTCATTACAGCGGTAGGAATAGGTAAGGCGGTGGATCCTTATCCTGGCAAGTTGCTGTACAGCACTCTTCCACCAATAGTCTTGTTGGAATTGACAAATATATTAATCTTTGCTCGACTCATATGAGCTGCCTGGTAGGTACCTACTCCACCAGATATGATATGGACGTGACGCAGATGATCTATTATACTAGGTATATGTACCTAATATTGGGGGTTAGGTATGTATCGTGTTCTATGTATGTATGTATATATGTTTAATAAAAGTGTAGGTTAAAACATTTTTTTAACTTATAAAAACTTTCAAAATATAGGACCTTAGGACCTAAATAAGACCTTACCAAGGTCAGTTTGAAATAGACAACTAGAATCAGGTAGAAAGCCAGCATGATACCTATAGATTATTTGCGTGTCAATATGTAGAAATTGTAGAGCTATCAAATCTGGAACACATTTCGTCTTCTGAAGAAAAAGTTCTTTATTCCATTTGATAAAAACCTCTATAGCTTTAGGTAGTTTAGAAACTATTACTTGTTTTTCGTATCAATCGTAAAAGAGGCGGCGAGGCGAAGTATTGTCAAAATAAGAATACACGAGCTGCGGAATGTTCGTTGGGAAGGCGGGCAACTCTAACATAAACACAACTCACACGCCCCCAGTCAAAACATCCTCCGCAACCAAACCAGAACCATAAAATAAGACGAGCCTAGATGAGACGCAACCGAAAAATCCAGACTCTATAATTATACGTAGCTACCCGATCTACCGGCGAGGCAATTTAAATTTACTGCGAACGGCGCACGTGTCCCACAAAATGAAATCCCACTACCGCACAGAAACACGCACGAAAAAAAACTAGAAAAATATACAACGCAGGCGCCGCCCCCTTAACGTTAGTGGCCGCTCACTTCAACCACGCCTGTTTCCGAACGCTACTCTACACTTCTCACTCGCTCTTTACAATTTCCTGTCTCTCTGTCTCTATCTGTTGTACCGTCACGTTGAAAATAGTAGAGCTTTTTGATCAGTACGCGTTTAGATACCGCGCGTGTTGGAGTGTTGCCGATAGTTCCGCGGTTTGTCGCGGTGTTTGTGCAGTGACGTGTAGAGGGTGCCGAAGTGGCGGGATTCCTTGCCGCAGGTCGGGGGGCACATGCCCCCTTCCACCAGCACCACATTGGTAAAAGTCAGTGTCCTGTGTTGCTAACAATTTGCCGCGAAAACTAGAATTTTTTTATCGTGTTCTTTCATCTGAACTTTGAATGTGATTTGTTACTGCGATGCCGACGTATGGAGGTTGTTTTATTTATATATTTTTTGTTTCTTCCTTTTTTATTTCTTGTCCGTAGACGATTTTTTGTTGTGTATATGTTAAGTAACATACTTGGTATTTGCATGGTGCTCACATTTGAAACTGTCAAACTTAATATTTATGAACATTTAATAAAATGAAATCATAAAAAATGTATATTTATGAGTGTAACGCTTATAACATTTTATTGAAAATATTAAACCCAGTTTTACATAGAGAAATCCGTTATTTACCTACCTTCGAGAAAAAAAAATTGGCTTATAGACAGGTGTTTTCATAAAACTCACTAAACAATGTATAAATAAAAGAATATAATTAAAATAAATTATTAATATATTAAAAAAAGTGTTAAAACGTTAGTATTTTAGGCCTATGTTTACGGCACTAGTATTCTTAAGGTAGAGCGCATAAACGGTGCACAAAGAGGCTTCTTTTATTTTTCTAATAAATCAATCAGATTAATGTATTCCTATAACTATCTTACAGCTTCTGAAACCTTAAAGTAAAAGAAATCTCCCCAGTTTTTTATTAAACCCAACAAAAATGTTAAAAAAGTCATTTAAGTTCCAAAATAAAACTTTGGAACATCTGTTTCTATCACTGCATATTAGGTAAAACTAAATTCTGATATGAAAATTTTGTCAACGCACTAAATATTTTTTAGTTCAAATACATATATAGTTCACGATTTTTACTTATAAAATTATCTTACCTATTGATTTAAAGATTTATAACACAAAATTCTAACACATACATATTACTTCAAATTTTGAATACAGAAAATAATCACCTCAGACAGAATTTGAACCTGCAATTTTTCGTGACAAGCCGACAAATGCTCTACTGAGGTTACAAATCCAGTGACGAAATTTTTAATTCCTTTTTAACCGTTTGTGGCAGAAGTTTTATCCAAGAGCTACACAGTTTGTATAAGCTATTAAATGAATTCGTCGTTACAGATGATTTTCACATTTTTATAATAGGCATAACATTCGTTTTTTTAAAAAGGTTCCTCCTTAAAATCCTGTATGACGTCATTTTTATAAATTTGTAGAAATTTGTCCAATGCACAGTGCAAGTGTGAAAATTAAATTACCTTGAAGTACTACATAATATTACCTCTCTTTCACTGAGGCACCTTGATAAAAATGGCAGTCCAGATTTGTTTTATTTGCTGACTTAACTCTTTTCATAAACATAGCTGTCAGTTCCAGTAGTGAGTCCAGTACTGATCATTTTCAGATAAGATTTTGCACATAACGAATCCCATTTTCTCTTTTATGTGGATTCTATAAAGGTGGCTAATAGGATACATTATTTGACAACGATAACATACATAATAATAAAATACATAATTAACTGCAAGAAACTAACTTCAATTTTAATAAATAAGTCATATAGATACTCGTACATAAAAGTTAAGTATTTTATCGTTTTCATTCCATCCATCATCACATCCAGACTTGGTGGCAACAAGACAACATGGAGTTACGCTCTTTCAAATAAAACAAGATTTTTTTAAACCGGCTAAAAACTGAGGGAGAAATAACATATATAAAAACGTAGGAGTAGAACACATAATCTCCTCCTGTTTACAGTCAGTTAATTTATTTCTATAAACGAAATGTGCCGCGACCTCGTTCACTTTTGTCTGCGAAAATCCCAATACCTGAATTAGAAATAGCTTACCCATGTCTTGCCCTATAATGTCTCCTATATCGGAACTTGTAACATTTGGAACCTTTTGAGATTGATAGCTTTGTCAAGCTTTGACAACTCTATAGTAATGAGTACATATTGACATACATACATTTCTTTTCGTCAAAACCCTTACTTGTATATAATATGTAAATGCCAATACGAGGTAGCCAGAGTGAGTCGAGTGCTAAGTGTCGTAAACCGTGCAGACCTGCCTGGCTTCCTACATTCATTACACTTTTCGTTCAAACACACCAGTTTCTGAGGTTTTTGACACCAACTTCAGATATTATACCTATATCAGCCCATCATCTTGATGCGTGGCGATCTACAACTGTGCGATTCCGAAGACATTTTTTACCTCGCACAACACCTTTTTGGAATTAGTTATACAGGGCGGTATTCCCAAACAATTATGATTTAGGGACCTTTGAGAAAAGAGCGTACTTATTCCTAAAAGGTCGGCAACACATCTGTGATAATTCTGGTGATCACTTTCCATCAGGTGACCCACTTGCTTGTTTGCCTCCTCTTGTACAAAAAAAATATTATATACTCCAAGCGAGAAATGTGGTAGTGAACCTACCTACATATTGTATCTATATTGTATAATTGTTTTTTTGTCGATCTTTATATTTCATCTCCCATTCTTTTTACATGACCAAAACAATAGCGCCTGTCCTTCCTCTTTTTTTACATCAACGCTTTCTTTCATTCCCACTTTCTCTCAGATCTTCCCCGTGTTCCCCGTGTTGGTCCGGGCTCCTTTGTAGAATAGACCATCTGCCTTCCTTGCCAGGCAGCTCGTAAAAGACGAGCAAAGGCTCACCGTCACTAACACCGTGAATTCTGACTAGGTGGTAGAGTTTAGCAGCGACTCGCTCGGATTGGTACCACCGCCTTACCTATTCCTGCCGCCATAACGTCAGCGCTAGCCGTTTCGGTTCGGAGGGTAAGGTAGCCGGTAAACTTACTTTTGCTCGAGGCCTAACATCCCGGCCCCAGGTTGGCAACGCACCATTATCACCTTTGGTGTCTCTAGGCGGCGTGAATTTCTTACCATAAGGAAATCCGTCTGCTTGTTTGCCTTCCAATATCATAAAAAAAAAAAGATCTCACTAAGCATTTCATGACCACATAACACTTCTTAACAAATATCTGCTGAATTCAGTAAAACACAACGCAATAAAATACAAGTAACATCTAATCTTAAATAATATTAAAGTTATATAAATGTCTTCAACAATTTGCTATGTGAACTGACGAAAAACATCTTGTTTACAGTCAAAGGGGTAACCGAAGCATTACCATCGTCGGTGTTAAAAATTTAAGCCCGATGCGCAAGTAAACTGGCTGCCTTATCTCCCAGACCGGAACAAGCATTGACGTTATATTTGTAGAATACGTATCTCAATAGGTGGGCTACAGTTAATTATACCGCACTTATTAGCTGTAAAAAGATTCGGTGTAGTGTTTTTACAATGCGAAATAGTAAACACGTCGGGCATTAAAGACTGTGTTACAATTTGTTGAATGAGATGTAAAACCTCTTTTGTCACTCTAAATCGTTCAACATAATATCTTCCAAACAATTTAGTTCCAAATTCAAACTTGGCACTAGCAAGTAGCAACACTACATGGCGGGGAAAATGCTTATGGGTAATATCATTACACTCATAACAAATAACTGATGTAATTTCAAAATACTACTGGCTCTTTTTAGTGTGACCACCAGTAGTAGTCTACAGGATCACAGGACTATGAAGCTATTTTACTACAGGAAGTTTTAATTTTTTAAATATCGCTGACTCTTATGTTCCGGCCTCTTTTTCAGAGATTCTTGCGAATTCTATTAAGAAAGTTAAAATGAGAGAGAGTCCGGTACATTAGAAAGAGTGAACAATATTTGGAAAAAGCATCATTTTTTGTTAGGAGTGTAACCTCCAGTATTATTAAAGTTTCATGGTATATACATCATATCATTCACGCCAAGTCCCTAACGGGGTAGGCAGAGAGGATCGAGTGCCAAACCTCACGATCTTCGGAGCTCTACCACAACATTACTGTGTAACTTGTGAACTTCGTTGGATAGAAAGCATCACATCTCGTCATCATAAAGATTTATCTTAACACCTGAAGGCATTTTTATCCCCTTTGTGGTCTAGCGGTGCGTCGGACTTGACTTCTTGAGGTCCCGGATTCAATCCCTGGGTCAGGCAATTAAAAAACTTTAAAATTTGTATTTTAAATATTAACGATAACGTTGCCTGGGATTGGATATATGGTAAGGGATTGGTTTGCTACCTATCACATTATGGGACTTAGTGTCTTCGGTTAATCATGCGTGCCCTGGTTGTGCCTCTACATACCTCTTCAGGGATATGAGCGTGAAGATACTCATGACATTCTATAACAGTTAATTTCAGAGAATAAAAAATAAACGTAAAAGTGTGAACGTCTTACAAAGAGTCAAGTCTTACAACGGACCGCCAGATCATAGAGGACTACAGCAAAATATAAAATACACTCTTGAATAGTGTAGCTTTTGGTTAGTGAAAGAGTTTTTATGATAGAATCTTTTTTGCGAAAATAACTTCTTACAAACAAAGATAGAAACTTTACCTCTATAGTATACCTAACCTTTTCGCCAAAATGACTTGTCATGTTTCCATCCGGAGGGTAGTGTAGCCGGTAGACTTACACCATTGACCTATTTCCCCCGCAACAGCACAGCGACGCAGCGACCTATAACATCTATGGTTTCTATATGCCACCGTTGTCTTTTACCATCAAGGCAGTCGTGTGTTTGTTCACTGTTTCTAACTGAGTTCAAAAAAACGAGGAGGTTCTCAATTCGGCCAGTAGGTATATTTTTTTTATGTATGTGCACCGATTTCGCCGAGGTTTCTGAACCGATTTGCGTAAGTCTTTTTTTGTTTGATGCGGAATAGGTTCAAGTTAGTCCCGCTGTTAGTTGTTGTTGGCCCATTAGCTTTTTTATGAGCATTGTTTTCACCTATTTTTAATAATTAAATTTATATAATTAGTATTAAATATTTGTTATTTTTTACTTTTTAGTTTTGAAGGCGGTTTTTATTAACGTAGTTACTTTTATAGCACTTATAAAAAGCAAATCAATTATTTTTGTTACAAAATAAGGTTTTATGACCTCTGTTTTGCAAATGTTCGAAATAAGAAATTGACAGTAGCAACACTGACCTTATGGCGGGAAAATTTATGGTTACTACCAATCTGGACTAGACGTAGAAAAGCTCTTCTACATTACTATGTAACGTAGGTATATAGTAGAAGATCCGAACTTACACCGAGCTGATAATTGAATAAAACATATTTTATAGTCAAGCAAGTATATTAGCGATTATATTAAAAGTGGGTTGCCTAAACAAATCCTAGACCGACTATTTTTAATTATTTAAAAAAAAATGTTTTTCATGTGTCCAATTTTTTACAAGCAACCCTATATAACATAAACTGTAATAAAACTGCACATATATTAATATTATTTTTCTATTATCCGATCCCGTTAAAGTAACTAGCCGTGGTAGTAATTAGCTGTTTGTACCTGGCAATCCAGATAAATAACAACCCAACTTCTGCAATTTCGTCTTATACTTAATTTAAGTCAGAATAAAATCGTAACATTGCACCAATTAATAAAAAAAAATATTAAAAAATTAAAAAAAATGTCCAGGATTTTTTAGGCAACCCATTTTTAATATATTTTCTGATGTATTAAATTTGTTGTAAAACCGGTTTCATCCTTTTATCAGCTCGGTGTAGGTCGACCTAACTTTGGATCTTAGACTAACATTATCTTTAACAAAAGTATAAATGTTGCTAATGTTTGCAATAAGTATAATCATTTGCTTATAAATTAGACATCAGTTCCGCTCTCTTTTTTTAGAACACAAGGTTGTAGGACAATTCTTAAAAGTAGCTTGCAATTTCTAAACAATGGTAGAGATGTTTACTGTTAGTTTTATAGCGGTTATGTATCCGTAGGTAACGTATTTCTTACCGAAACTTACTTGTTTAGCTTGTATTGTGATATTGAGGACGTTGATATATAATATGGTATTTTTAAATTAAATTGAATCAAAAGTCTCTGCAATCGTAGGTAGTTACAACATACAACAAATAGTAGGTTGACCGCCTCGTTGGTCGAGTGACTAGCGCACACGCCTTACTTCACTGACGAGTCACAGTTTCGATTCCCGACGGGCGTTTGTGTGATGAACATTAAGATTTCTGCATTTCCGGGTCTGGGTGTTAATTAAATTTATTCTGGTTTATATTTAAGTATTTCTATGTACTAGTATCGTTGACTAACACCCATAACACAAGCATATAATTTGCTTACTTTGAGGTTAGACTCAATTTATGTAATTTGTGAAAAAAATTAGGTAAATAGTAGGTAGGTACATCCTATTGTCGGAAGTTGATAATTCATATAACTTATGGAACAGTTACAAATTATTATAGCCTCTGTGAACTAGCGATCCGGTGTTGGACTTGACTTTTTAAGGTCGTGGTAACGATCCCCGACTCGGGCAATATTTTTTTTTTTTCAAATGTTCTAATAAAAACTACGTTGCCAGAGATTGGATATGTGCCAGGTTGACAATAGGTTTTCCACCTATGACATTGTTGGACTTCGTGTCTTCGGCTAGTCGTTGGTGGCTTGGTGGTGCCTCTGCTTGCCACTACGAGGATTTCGAAGAGTTATTAATTTTCGTATTGTTATAATTTAGGTATCATAATTTTTTTCGCTATAAGAAACTCTACTGAGCTTATATAATATTTCCTTTAAATATAATTTCAACTTTGACCTAGTTTGAGATATTTGTGTCGTAAACTTACTCCCTATATGATTTACTACATTACAAAGAAAATTAATTAACAAATTACAAAAAACACCATTTGTTACAAAAAATATAGTATTATTACTTCGATATAAAATAGGAACAGATTGCTGCAGCTTCGCTCGTATTATAACTATCAAAAGCTATATTTTGACAGCTGTCAAAAGTTTCAAAGAATTATAAAAATAGATTCAGTAGTTTCAGAGCATTTGTGTTATAAATATTATACAAATACGATAATGCAATGTGATTTTCAGCCTAAAAATAAAAATTAATTATCTGATAGGATACTATACAATAGACACGGATTTTTTTTATTAAACAAGTATAATATTTTAATATTATTTGCTTTGGTTAAATTTTTATAAAATGTGTACTCGTACGTAGGTATGTGTGACGTGAAAAGTGACAAAAATAAACGTTAAATTATTTTGGATTTTTAGAAGTCAGTGAAAATGGAAAAGGCAAAGGCATTTATAAAAGTATGAAATATGTAACTTGCAATTTGCATTACTTATTTTAGTTATTACACGCATAATTTCAATATTATGTTTATTTTTCATCAACCGGATTTATATCTTATACAAAATAATAGAAAAGTTTTGGCCGAGCTTCCGCTGACGGATATGAATTTCACATTAAGATTAGATCAATGTGCTTCCTTTGTCTAGACATTTTCATTTTTATTCATGATCGTTGTGTCTAAACTATATCTTACAAAAAATATACAACCTAAAAATAATAATTACTTTATTTTACTTAAAATATATTTTTAGCCAAATACATAGCAAACATCATAAAGTAAAAGATATATAATGTTACATATATTATTTTGTCATGAAAATAAATTTAATTTATTAACATTAATATGATTATTTGAGACCTGAACACAGACACAATCTTAGCATTTTCAGGTTAAGTACTTAGGAACCTCCAAACTGTATTTTACATAACACATAATAAGAAATAATAGATACCTACCTGTTTGAATTGGTCTTACAAAATTAAAAAACTCAAGTGTTTTAAAAAAAATTGACAAAAATGGCAAACAAATGCTTAGCTTATGTATTGTCCTGTATAATCTGGTTTTAAGTTTAATACAAAGGATTAAAACTGTTGATTCGCTTTTGTCAAATAGGTGTTACTTTTCTTCTATGAAGTGTAGAATGTTAATATTCTTAGGATAAGTACTCTATTGTAACAACCTGTCAGCGATATCTTCATCTTTCCGAAAGAGGATTATTTTTTACAAAAGAGATTCTAAATTGCAATACAAAATATAACTATAGTTCCCAGTACTCCTAGAAGTTCTGGAATTGAGTATTACCTACATATTTTTACTTTTTGAAGGAATTTCCTTTGAACTTCAACTTTCCAAATCCAGAGTTTAACATAGAAAGAACATGTTAATATTTTCAACATTTAGTTATTTTTCATAATTTCAAGATATGAAATTTTTTATATGTTTATTCTTATTTATTTATTGGTGGATTTTAGTGTTTAAAGGCGCGGGTTCGGTTTTCAAGAGCCTAGGTATTGTGTCATAACCATACACTTCCGTATTTTCTAGTCACTTTTATAGAATTACATTCAGAACTTAATATTATACCTACAAAGGCAAATTAATCTATGCAAATTAAAAAAATAAAAATAACCGAAGGCATACACGGTACATATGCCAAAATAACTTTGTTTTTCTATTTTTGTCGGTATGTTTGTTCCGGCTAATTTCTGAAATGGCTGTTGAAGGATCCTTCACAACTGATAGCTGATGTAAGAAGGAGTAACATACGCTACTTTTATTTTAGAACAGATCTAATTTTTGTTAATATAAATTAAATAAAGAAAAAGTGGGTTTTTTGTATTGTTGTTGTATTTTTTATGTTTTAGAATGTTTGACTCACATCACTATTGGGTTAGGTCGATTCAGTGATATTATAAAAAGTAAGGTATTTTTTCGCCCATATCCCTGAAGGGGTAGGCAGAGGCACAACGAAGGTACCCAAACTGTAGTCATACAGGTTTCTCTATTAAAAGTCAAAACAATATTTCTTTATAACGCAATTTGCAAATATTGTCCCATAATCAAAGTTAGGATTTTTTTAAAACGTAAAACTCTAGGTATTTTGAAACTCCTAAAAAAAACTTGTTTATATATTAAACGTAAAAAGTTTGTAAATTTAAATTTACCCATTTTGCAAAAATGTGAAGTCCTTGGACAAGTCACACAAATTGAATCTAACCCCAAAGTATGCAAGTTATATGCTTGTGTAATGGGTGTTAGTCAACGATACTAATACATATAAATACTTAAATAGATACCAGAATAAAGTTCATAAACACCCAGACCCGGAATTGCAGATATCTAAATGTTCATCACACACATGCCCGCCCCCGTCGGCGATATCCAATCCTTAGCAACATTCTTTTTATTAGAAAATTGGAAAAACCCAATTTTCTTATTGTTGCCTGACCCGTGATTCGAACCCAGGACCTCAGGCAGTCATGTCCAACAACTGGACCGCTAGACCACAGAGGCGATACATAGTACAATAGCACAGCAAGTACATAACATATTTAAACGAAAAATTTTAACTATTCATAATCCGTGTGCAGTTTTAGATATTCAGACTATTTAAAATAGGTTTTGATGTCGATTACGTCATTTTGATAAAGTTAAAACCGGTTAAATAAAAAAAAATATGATAAAAGTACGTAACTGGCTGCTACTTCATTCGCATTCCGCATTAAATAGATGCTAAATTATTTTCTTTATCATCTCATGTCATTAAAAGTGTATAATTAACAGTGATTTCGTAAAATATATGCAGATGTGTTGGAGGTGTTGACGGTGAGAACATAGTTTGATTATACCTATTTGTAATAAAACATACAGTTTCTATATATATAAAAATCAATTGCTGTTCGTTAGTCTCGCTAAAACTCGAGAACGGCTGGACCGATTTGGTTCCTTTTGGTTTTGAATTATTTGTAGAAGTCCAGGGAAGGTTTAAAAGGTAAGTAATAAGGAAAAACTGCGAGGAAACTAGGAAAACCAACATTTAAAATTTTCCCATACAAACGGAGCGGGTGGAACGAAGTTCGCCGGACAGCTAGTTTTAAACATAATTAGTGTTAAAGCTTCTAGAATCATAGCAAAAATTACACAAACATAATCTTACGCCAAAAGTAAGCATATTATATTGCTTGTGTTATGGATGTTAGTCAACGAGACTAATATATAGCAACACTTTCTATATAAAGTTTACTCTGGAACTTGTTGGTACTACACAATACTTAGAAAACTCTTATCAATAAATTAATCATTTTCTTCGAAATTTAATCTGTGTTGCGGACACTTTCTTTTCGAACAAAAAACAAAACACTTAAGGTTACGTTTCATTGAAAAAATATATTATATAAAAAGGTATCTTCACGTACATTCTTCGAAGGGTTTGGCAGAGGCACAACCAGGGTACCTATGACTAGCCGAAGACACTAAATCCCATAATGTGATATGTGGCAAACCTATCGTCAGCCGGGTATGTATCCGATCCTGCGCAACGTCATATTTTTTATGCATTTCTATTTTTTTTTGTTGCCCGACCCGGCGATCGAACCCTGGATCTCTAGAAGTCAAGTTCGACGCCGGACCGCTAGAGCACAAAGGTGATATATTATTATTTTTATGCACTAATACTATTAAAATTATGTAAAATGCTTTGAAGTATTCACCACTAGTCAACTAACAACTTTCTCTAATATTAAACATACTATGTGAATGGAATTTAAAAACATCATATCTTTTTCTTTATGTACGTATAACAAAATCTTAATATATATAAATCACGTGTCACAATGTTTGTCCTCAATGGACTCCTAAACCACTTAACCGATTATAATAAAATTCGCACACCATGTGCAGTTCGATCCAACTTGAGATAAAGGATAGCTTAGATCTCAATTTATGGTAAAAAAATTACCATCCGAGCGAAGCTGGAACAGGCAGCTAGTTGTAAAAATGTTTCAAGAAAAGAAATTTGAAGTCAATGCTAGGAAGGTTTCAAAAGCCCAAAATATTTAGTTGTCAAATGCAACACAGGCAAACCACACACTATGTACAGCCTTCTAGGTGTAATATTCTAAAGAAATTTTATTATAACTTTTATATTTTTTAAGTCATTTTTGTGACTAGTAAATATTTCAGCCTAGTCCGACCTTAACTCTTCTAGTTTCTAGTTTTTAAGAGTTTTTTAACATGGCGAAAAAAGCTCTACTCTAGCAACGACTAGTCAAAATACCTAAACAAAATTGATACTTAAAATACCTAAACTTTAACAATTAGTTATATAATTAACTACACAACACACCTATTGTATTCTGAATATGTCGCATATCGTATTCTATATGCATATATCGTATTCTGAAATTGTGTAAGGACCCAAAGAGACGCGGCATTTATATGATGAACATAGTATAAAACAAAAATACAAATACATCTATTCTTATAGTATAAGAAGATCTACACCAAAGCCAGCCTTTCATATGCTTGTCTTATGAGTTTGAGCAAACAATTTATACATAGAAATACCTCAGTACTTTTACATACACCAGAAAAAACACCCAGATGTAGAAATACCTCTATTCTTATAATATAAGAATAAATAAATATATAAATATTACATTATAAGAATAGATGTATTTCTACATCTGGGTATTTTTTCTGGTGTATGTAAAAGTACTGAGATATTTCTATGTTTAAGTTGTTTGCTCAAACTCATGAGACAAGCATGTAAAAGGCTTACTTTGTGATAGATCGATTATCGGAATTTGTATGGAAATATTTGTTTATAAATAATAATTAATAATATGTTCAATAGGTAGGTTTCTAAGATAATGAATAATTAGTAGTATATTAAAAGTAGATTCTGACAACAATTCTGGTGACATAAGCTATACTAAATTCTAACTTTAGATTAATTTAAACTAACTTCAACTTTTTTTCTTTCTTTAAAATTTGTAGAAATTTAACCGAAGCACAGGGCAAGTGCTAAAATAAAAATACCTTAAGCTAAACTAAATGTTTTTTTTTGCTTTTAAATTATATTTGCTCTTTGTTAAATAAGAATAAGTTTTGATGAATATAGTTTTAATAAATAAATATTAAGTTTTATTAAATTATAATAATCTAGTTTGCGCAAGTTAGCAAAAGAATTGCTACCTCTTTGCAACGAATTTGAATACTAGATAATAATAATCACTTTGTATATTTGCATTGAATCTGCTTTTCTTATCACAGTAAAGAGGAAAATCGTTTATAATTTTACTAATTACCTACATTAGGTAATCTAATTATGCGCATTTTTAATTTTTTATCTTTAAAATTGTTTTAAAATTATGACGCATGAGACATAAGTTATGAGTACAAAACGCTGCACATTAGATTTATGTTGATACTACAATAAATCTTACTTACAAAGGTAAAATTAAAGTTCAAAGATAAAAAGACAAAGTGGTCTGAATTTAATATACGAATTAACGAAAAGATTCCATTTTTGTAAAGATTAGTGGCTGAATGTATATTTTAATTATATTGTGAAAAGTTCTTTTGATTTGCATCTTGAAATTTTGATTTATATAAATTTCATTATGAATTTAAAATTCTTAAAAAAACGTACATGGAAGCAGTTTTCTTCAAAACTTGCAAGTAGTAAGTAAAAATATACGGACTGCACAAATTGTTAAACGTATAGTAAGTAGTATTAAAATTTTGCGCTTCGGCTATATTCGTCAAGCTTCGGAAATCCGAGTGTATTTCAAAGATATCTATCAATATGGAGCTGTTAATACATAATTAATCATTTCGCTTAAATTTAGATTGGGTCAGCCAATTTAAAAATAAAAGTATAAAGTGTCAAAAGTGTAAAGCCAAAGCGCATAATTTAAATAGTAGTACTATATATACATTGCTATTTTATAAGTTGGCCTTGTATAGATAGATCATAGATAACTAGAAGCCTAAATACATAGTCTCTACTTTGTATAAAGCCTCTTGTAAAGTAATAAGAACTCGTATACTTATTAACTTGCCCGGATCCTTGGAACCTGGGAACTCATGTATTGGCGGTTTTTAAGTAATTGAAAAACAAATATTTAACTCTTAACACGCCGTTCAAAGCGTTTACAGAAAGGATGTGGAAAGTTGTAAAATTTTTCAATTATCGTTGTAAAAATAAACTATTTCTCTCTTACTGTTATAGATACAAACATTGTTATTCATTTTCTTAAAATAAATGTTTACATTTATGTTATTTAGATATTTTATTTTCCCTCAAAAATACGTATAATGTTTGCAATATTTTTCTTATAAGTATTATTTTTAAGTAGAGACAGTAATAAAAAAAAACTAATACAAAATAACTTAAACTTTTTTTTCTAAATTACACCTGTGCCGTTTATCGCGTTATTTTAGTTTTTTTGTTAGCGTAAGAAAAAATATTGTTAAAATGATATTATGTTTTATTGAGAGAAAAGTTATTTATATTTCTAAGTTTAAAATGAAAGAAAATGTTAGTAAATATGTTTCTCATTATTCAGTTTTAATTTTCACTAATATTTTAACAAGCTTTTTACGAAATGTGTTTGAATTGATCTTACTCGTCTGCAAGAATATATTTTCTTTCCTTCTGAACAACAAAAAAAAGGGGTGAACTGTTGTTTTGTACAAATATGTATATTATGCGTGTTTTTTTATACTATTTTCTAGAGATTATATTTAATAAGAATTCATAAAGTATACAGAAAATAAAAAAAAACAAGTTACGTATTTTTAATACTTTACAAGAACGTTTGTTTAGAAACGTGTGTATAACATATTATATTTTCTTTTACTTAAATTAAAAACAACAAAAAAATATATACTACAAAAAATATTTAATAAATGCATTTAAAGATTAATTATTTTAAAAGATTTGTACTTTCGCTATTACACGGAGAAGTTAACGATGTCCCTTCGTCTAGCCACAACAATGTAAGTAAAAGTTTCAACAAAGTTTGTTGTTAATATACTTTATGTTCATTTTGAATATTGGATACTATGAATGCTAATGAGGCATGGGCAAATTTATACAAGTTTTCTTCTTCGTAAAAATATTGACTATATTAAACAACTAGAATAGTTAGATATATGGTGTCGCGAACTTTTTTAAGCCATCTGCTGCCTGGCAAGCAGCTCGTAAAGTGCGAGCATAGGCTTACGTCACTAACACCGTGACATCCTACTAGGCGGTAGAGTTTCGCAGCAACTCGCCAGGATTGGTGCTACCGCCTTATCTGCCGCCATGACATCAGTGCTTGCCGTTGACGTGTTCCGGTCCGAGGGTAAGGTAGCCGGTAAACTTACTTCTGCTGGAGGTCTAACATCTTGGCCTCAGGTTGGCAACGCACCATTGCCATTTTTGGTGTCACTAGGCGGCGCGAATTTTATACTATCAGGAAACCCGTCAGCTTGTTTGCCTTCCAATATCATAAAAAAAAATTAATGAAATTGCATAATTGAAGTAATCAAGAAGAAATAAGTTTAACGTGTATTTTATTCTCGATACCGCCGAATATCAACTGAGAAGCTCCAAAAATAATACCATGCTTCGTCTGAGATGTAGATGATGAATCGTGACTGTTTTGAATCATTTGAGTCCTATTTTAAGAAATCGGGTGATAACTTCAATCAATTAAATAATGACAAATGGCAGATGTTTATGCTTATCCCCATCCCAATAAAATTTAAAAAAAGTTGCTGTCTCTTGAATTTTTTTGAGATAGAAAAATTGGAGCTCAGTAGCCGATATTAAAGATTAATAAGAGATTAAGTCACCAAAATGATCATCGTCATCATATAGTGTATAATCACAGTATGTCGTGGTGATATATCCATATGTACCTACTAAAAAACATTCCAGTGAAGACTGTAGGCATCTGTTCCTTTAAGGTTGTCAACGTATCAAGACCGAAGTCCGACTTTCACAATCCTAACCTTAATATATTTATATAGGTAGGTATGTTAGTAAATAGAAATCTCCAACAAACTATTTGACAAATAGTTTTCTTTGCCTAATACTATGAAAAGTCTAAAGATATTCAGCTTTTTACATCGTCAAAGTACTATTAATGGAGTTTAACAGAATCAAAATAGTTAATCTTAACAAAAAATCACACGCACCGTTGCATATCCATAACCGCGGTAAATTGCAGTCACAGATTTGTGAACGCATCGTCTGAAATGGCGCGCAACCAATCGGACATTCAGTTTTGAATGTGGAATATTAAACAGCCGACACGGCGACCTTCATAAATTTAGCCAATAAATGTCAAAATCTTTGAACGTTTGAAAAACGAACGTCTGGAAGAATTCAAACGAGTTGACAATCCTTTTCTTAATTTTTATTATGCTAAGGTTTAGCTTGTGCTCTGCCATTTATGACTTTTAAATCACAGGACTTTTCTAAATTGTTATGTTTGACACCTAAATTGACATTTAACAATTCTTTTTGTAATAAAAACTTCATCGAGTTTTTTTTCACATTGTAGTGGTAATGTTTCTCTGTACTTCGGGGATACGGACGCACGTAAAGATACTTTTAATTTATTTCTATCTATAAGTGTCGTTGACTAACACCTACGACACAAACATGTAATTTGCTTACTTTGTGGTAAGATTCAATTTGTGTAATTAGTCCAGATATATTTATTTATTATGTAGAATGGGACACAAATCCGGACAAGTCGAAAAACTCTACTACTACTACTCTACTATTTTAGAAATTACTCTAGGTATAATACACAGCTGAGAGCAATACCTGATACATAGCTAGTGGAGCTGCAATACGTTTCCAGTACATAGGTAATAACATATGCTAATAAAACTTTATTCAACAAAGCTTTATCGATCGTAAAACTCTATCCCATTATGGTTCAAGCCGTTCAATGCTACCAACTTTACGATAAAATGAAGTATTCAATATTTTATGGTAGATGAATAAAATAGCTAAAACAGTCGCCATATTTGGATGGATGCTTAACAATGTTAAAATTCCAAACAAAGTGTTTTACCCATTTTGGTCCAGGTCCTCGGTGTAGAATAGACTATCCGCTTCAATGTCAGCTCGTTAAAAGGCGAACATAAGTAAAATATACGAACAAGACCACTGGTGGTAGAATGCCGTTGCTCGGGTATCCGTCTCATGACCTTTTCCTGCCACCATAATAAAAGTATCATGTTCCGGTCCAATGTGACGGTAGGGCAGCCTGTAATTTTGCATAAAGGCTAAACATCCTGGCCACCGGACAGCGACGTATCTATAACATCTTAGATGTTTACGAGGGTCAAACTGAAAGTTCTTAGAAAATCGAAAACTAAGCATTCTAGCAAGTTATTAGTTTTATTATAACTTTTCAAAATAGCGTCCATTTACATCAATAC
>NJDD01000771.1:42768-109196 GCA_002245505.1 Calephelis nemesis
TGCACAGACAATTTTCAATTTGCCGCCAAATCGTAAAACAAATGACAAATGAATGAAATGTATACTCAATATTATTGGTAAAGAATTCTATTTTCAAAATTTAAACATATTTTTTTAATATAATGCTTTTAAGTTGCCAGTTCTAAAAACTTTCAGTTTGGCCCTCGTATAAGCCACGATTTCCTATGATCATCAAGTTTTAATTGTGTTTTTAACCTATGGTCTGGATATTAAGCCTTTCGTGTAAACCCTTTTACTCTAAAAAACTAACAGACTCCTAAAGTCATTTACAGGCTTCAACTACTGAAAAAAATACTGAAAATGTGTTGAACAATTTATTTAAAAAATCGTAGCCAAGGGTAAAAAAATCCATAAACATTAATTTGCATGAACTTTGCAAGAACTGACTATAAACGGAAACATAAACAAAAAACTTAATAGATTACAATCGCAATGAGAAATTCAAACTTTTTTAATTTTTTTGTTTAAAATAAGTATGTTACGGTGGATATTATTACGAAAATGTCTACGTGACATCATATACACGTGACTTGAATCTATGACGATACATTACTACTGGAGCTCTTGTTAAAGAGTATTTATATTCCTTGTACTGGAGGTTACACTCAAAGACGAGAGTTTCCTCTTTTCCTTTCAGATAGTCTTGTGAAGTTTATTAACAAAGACAAAATAAGAGAGAGTACCTACATTAGAGTAAGACGTGTTAGACTTCAGTTCTATGTAAAGAGTGTAGCTTCTAGTAGTAGTCTTTAGATTCATGCTTGGATTATCTAGCATTTTTTGTTGCGTACTTGCTGTACCGGCGAACTTTATTCCACCAGTTCATTTTGAACGGGAAAAATTAAAATGCTGTTTTCCTAGTTACCTCGCAGTTTTATTCTTTTTTCTTTTAAATCTTCCCTGGTTTTAAACACATAAAAACCAAAATTAGCCAAATCAAAATTCAGCCGTTCTCGAGTTTTAGAGAGACTTAACGAATAGCAGTTGATTTTTATATAAGCACTAGCTGCCCCAGAAAACTTCGTATCGCTTGACATTAATGCTTCGCATGCAGTCGTTTAAAAGAAGTTCAGTGACAAACACACGAACACAAGAATTATATATATAAATATATATACAGAAGACAGATAATATAAAAAACAGAAGCAGTCGTGGGACTGCCGGTAGAAGTGAAAACGGAACTATTAAGTTGAGAGTAATTAAAACTATATGCAAAAATTATATGAATTTTTTTATGTTTTATTTATTAGTTACATATGATGGGTTAAACAAATCATGAACAAAATATGAATAGAAAATGGTTGAAAAAAAAATTAATATACAATTATATTGTCAGTCAGAAATAGTCGATGTATTAGTGTATACGTGTACACAGGCTACTGCGCGTGCGCTAGTCTGGCTCTCGGTGCTAATGGTTTACAGGTGCTGTTATGTGGTAACAGTGATATGGTAACACTATCCGGTAAAGTCATCACAGAACTCTACCACTAAATAACAGTTATGGCTATGGTCAATTATGGTGACAATAAATCTACGCTTGGGACATACAAGCTGAATTGACAGATAACTGGTATTTTCCTGAAAGATGCCCGAAATTCTGGCATAATCCACCACCAATTAGTTAATTTTACGTAATTGCTGGTGGATGGTTCGAGGAACTGGGACTCATCGCTGGGTTGTAATTCATGGTTTTTGTCTTCAGGACGCGGGGAAGCAGGCGGTGCGATGGCATGCGCCGGCTGCGAGAAGCCAATCCTGGACAAGTTTCTCTTGCACGTGCTAGAACGCGCGTGGCATGCGGCGTGCGTCAGATGCGCCGATTGTCGAGCACCCTTAGCCGATAAGTGCTATTCAAGGGATAACAAACTATTTTGTAGGAATGACTTCTTTAGGTGAGTGAGCTACATATAGTACACATACATTATGGTGAAATACACAGGAATACTTAAAAATCTACTTAAAAAAACTACTTAAAATCCAAAGGACTTCAGCCTCTGCCACTAGCCGCATTAAATAAGTACGCGAACAAATCCACCGGTAACACGACCACTGTACAGTAAAAAACTATAATTTCAAAAATCTGAAACGCAATAACACATTTTAATCTAAATTTAATAATGTAACTATGCAAATTATCTTTTGTGTTATTGTTAATAACCAAAGATATACATAAGGCATAGAAATGCATAACAATAAATAGATTTCGAAATAAACTTAATACTTTTAAAAAAATACAAATTAGCTTCTTCGCACCCTGTAGATAACTGAAACCGAGCTCTGTGGATTGACTCTGATAATCATGTATGTTAATCTCTTGACCAAGGAGGTCTTAACATAAGAATGTATATACAAACTTTTTAAGTTATACATAAATAATACGCTCAACACCAAGCCCTATATTGCCAACACGGTGTGTATCCTAAATAATAAAAATAAATATTGTAAGTATTGCAAATATTATTATATACCTATGTTAATTAAATAGTACATTTTTAATTTAAAAAAAAATAATTTGTCCATTTCTGGGACGGGCGAAGACTTTTACGCCATCCTGCCACGTCTTCCGTATTAGTGAATTCTTTTTTGGCATTTATTTTTAGTTCACTTTTTTAGATTCTTATAGAAATTCATGTTAGGGTTTAGAGCTCATTTGATGGGATTTGGCGGCAAGAAGCAAATACACGAAATACTAATTTCTTCATAAATATATCACTTATGCGTGATATATTTATGCTTTTGTTCACTTATGCGCTTTAAGTAAACAAAACTGAACAAAATGCCACCTAAGTTTACTTATTTTAATCACATTTAATGCCAAAACCCCGTGTTGGTCCGGGCGCCTTTGCAGAATAGACCATCTTCCTTTCTTGCCAGGCAGCTCGTAAAAGGCGAGCATAGGCTTACCATCACTATCACCATAACATCCGACTAGGTGGTAGAGTTTCGCAGCGACTCGCCCGGATTGGTACCACCGCCTTACCTATTCCTGCCGCCGTAACGTCATGACATGTTCCGGTTCGGAGGGTAAGGGAGCCGGTCAACTTACTTTTGCTCGAGGCCTAACATCCTGACCTCAGGTTGGCAACACACCATTACCATCTTTGGTGTCTCTAGGCGGCGTGAATTTCTTACCATCAGGGGATCAGTCTGCTTGTTTGCCTTCCTATAACATAAAAAAAGAACTTATTTTGGTTACATGTAAATTAAAAATTAAATTATTGGGTATTCATTTGCAATAGAAACAGTTGTGTATGACTTAATATATGTAAAAAATAACGCAGAATTTCAAATAATTTTACATTTTACACTTCCACACAGGAAAGACAAAGAAATTAAGTCATCAACACAACGGAAGCTTAATGCTACTGCGTTTTTTGTAGATGTCACCATGGAGGTTTTATAATAGCAACATTTAACCAAAATATCCCAGTTGTTTAATAATAGTTATTAACTTCCTTTCGGTGTGCATACAAAAGCTAAAGCCTTCCTGTTACAAGGTGTTGGAAGTGCAAGATAAAATTTTACTTTTTTGTAGGTCTAGCATAATCATTTATCGATTTCGAATTGTCGAGTCAATATGAGAAATCGTAGAGTATCGTGATATTCTTATACTGAATAAAATTGTAAAAAACACAAACGGGAAGTGGATTTTCGACATGTATTTAATAGTATTTAATAGTAATTTCATGATTTTAAAATTGTGTTATGTGTATTCTGTTGATACATAAATCTAGTGAATTTTAGATATCTAAACATAATTTTGCATCTTCGTATACATACAGTCAATTACAGAGGTACCTAAATAGTAATAGATGAAAAGAGGCTTTAATTACAGTACGGAGGTACATTTATTTTAATATTTGTACAGTAAGTATGTAACAATATTATAAACTAAATAAATACATAGGTGAGCTTAATAGAAAAAGCTTCGATTATTTTAGGCCGAAACCAAAACTAAAAGCGAAATTACATTTTACGGCTGAAACTGGCCAAAAGTAAAACCGATACTTTCAGTCAGTCATTAGTTAAAGATATTGTTCACATAAATTTGTAGTTGCTCTACATACTTTGTTCTTGAGCCACATATTCTTAACAGTCATAAAAATGTTCAAGACCATTAAATATTGTATCATTTATATAATATGGTCATTTAGTGGTACTTTTAGTTTATAGTATAATAATTGACGTCATTTCCGCTGAGCAATTATTATTATTCAGGGCTTCAATATTATATTAGACTAACTATCGCCCGCTGCTTCGTTCTACAATTGTTTGTTCTTTAATTAATTTCTGATACCTCCTCTAAAATACGTGCATTTTGAAAAAACTTAGTTTGTATTGTCTCCTTCTTCACTCTTGAAATATCGATCACGAAAATAAAATAGGTTTAGTGCTTTTCTCTTAGTGTGCGGACCTACTGACAAATTTAAATGGAAAAATGATATTTTTTGACGTGTATAATAAATTGTTGTTGACAATGGCTTTGTCTGTATGTTTCATACTCATATGTCACGTCTAAGATCTATGTTTAGGTACAATTAATGTAAAATATGTTCGATAAGTATGAAGTATTCGGGGTTTTTGATGGTTTTGCTAAACTGAAAGATTTTTTTCAAAATCAATTCGGCAGTTTAAAAAAATAAACTTATTAAAAATATTTGTTGACTATACATAAATTAATTAGTTGAAAGACTAAGTTAGATCTTGCAAAAAATAATATATCACATTTTTTAAAGTAAAAAGTAATAATGTATCTCTTAAATTTAGTTTAGTTTTTCCTCTTTCATAGTTTTTAAATATGTTTAAAAATTTATTTTAATTTTGCAACAAAAAAATGCTTTAGATAAATAAAATAATTTAAACCGTTAGTGTTGGTAACTGGCAATGTCAGTTTGGCACAACATTTCCACAAAGAAATAAGTGTTAAGTTCTTTCTTCTTTCTTTAGGTTTTGGCCTTCACGTTAGTATTTAGCCATTAGCCAAGTGGAAATTTGCATCGAATTTTATATCAATTTCAGTTAATTTTAATTAGTCATCAGTCATAAGTCGTCAGGAAGTCATGTCAGGCTCTTGGGTAAAGCGGTGGCTCATTACACAAGCTCTGTAATGAGATTTGGCGGCAACGAGGAAATAAACGATTCGCTAATTTCTTCATGATTATTTCATTTGTGCTCTTTCACTGAACAAAATTGTACAAAATGCCACCAAAATTTACTAATTTCACTCAATATTAACACGAAATTCAATAATTATGAAAAAACGTCGACCATCTTATCTCTCGATGGCGCCAAAACTCAAGTGTTAAGTTTGCTATATTTTTTATTCACTTAAATCATATGACACTAGTTGCCTTAAATCTGAATGCCTTTAGACTTACTTTCAAATTAAACGGGTTATACCTTTTCACCATGTGTCTGTCAAGTGTCTTGTGTCACTCAAGCCAAACTTTACACAAAATTCTGGTTTGCGACTCTTATTACGCAGTATTTATATACTCTTCGGGTAATGTTTTGAAGTTGGAATTCGTTCAATTTCAATTTCAAAACGTTTCGGAGTTGGCGGCAATGTTCAAATCAACATGGCGGATTGCCAACCCTATGCCAAAGAGATTCATGTTTTATTGATGCGATGTCTATCGTTTGTGTATTACGCTAGTTATAATCACGCTAGTTTTAGATATACTAAATTTTTTATTTGTATTTTAGCTTTCAAAAGGAATGTAGAAAAATATAAGTATAAATGGTTCCTCCATTCATTCCAGCCACATTCTTTAGTATCTTCACGCCCATATCCCTAAGGAGTAGGCAGAGGCACAACCAGGGCACCCACGACTAGTCGAAGATACTAAGTCCCACAATGTGATAGGTGGCAAGCCTATCGCCACCCGGGCACATATCCTATCGGAAGAAATCGGAAAAACCGAATTTTCTTTATGTTGCCCGACCCGGGATTCGAACCCGGGACCTCATGGAGTCAAGTCCAACAACTGAACCGCTAGACCACAGAAGCCACATTCTTAACACTTGTTTTTGCCAATAGTTCATACTTTGCCATTATTAGAATTAAAAATTGTGTTTTTGTGGCAAATAATTTTTAAACGATTAAAAAAGTCGGATGTTCCAGTTCAAAAGTGTGTTTTTTTTGTTTGTAATGCGATTATTTTACTATCCAACCGATTTTGTGGATTCAATTCTAGAAAGATATGTCATGATTCCAAAGAGGTTTCATATTAGTTATATCATGAACCGACAAGCAGTTTTTGAGTTATATACTCGTAAATATGTTACTCAAAAACTACTTGAAGGAAGTTAATAAAATTTAGTGGGGCCCATTTTAGAAACATTTGCTATATTTCTTAAAAATAAGAGGGCCAAACTGAAAGTTTTTAGAACTGGCAACTTAAAAGCATTATATTAAAAAAATAAGTTTAAATTTTGAAAATAGAATTCTTTACCAATAATATTGAGTATACATTTCATTCATTTGTCATTTGTTTTACGATTTGGCGGCAAATTGAAAATTCTCTGTGCACGTCAGAATGAATTTAAGCCGAGAAAATTTTCGTGCAATGATTTTTTATGACTTTCGATGTCATATAAGTCAACAAGAAAGTTATGATAGACTTCGATTGGATTTTCACGATGAAGCCCCATCTTGTGCCACAGTTTACAACTGGTTTAATAAATTCAAACGTGGTCGAACTAATCTCACCGATGATTTGCGTGAGGGACGGCCTTCTACAGCGACGACTGAAGACAATATCAGTGTTGTGCGGCGTATGATAGAGACTGACAAAAGAGTGACCTATCAGCAGATTCGTACAAGTCTAGGCATAGGTATGAGTCAAGTGCACAAAATCCTCCATGAACATTTAGCGGTCAGGAAGCTTTGTGCCCGCTTTATACCGCATAATTTGACCGAGGCTCAAAAACTTCGATGTGTTGATTAGTGCCGAGAAATGATCCAAAAATTTAACGGAGGTGACTCAAATGCTGTGTTCGACATACTAACGGGTGACGAAAGCTGGATTTACTGTTATGATCCGGAAACCAAAAGACAGTCTGCTCAGTGGGTGTTTCCTTCCGAAGAGTTGCCAACTAAAGTGAAGAGAGGTCGAAGTGTTGGAAAAAAGATGGTGGCCTCGTTCTTCGGAAAGACAGGTCATTACGCGACAGTTGTCTTAGAGGATCAGAAAACGGTTAATGCAGAGTGGTACACTAACAACTGTTTGCCACTTGTCTTGGAAAAAGTTCGAGAGAAACGACCTCGCAGCAGGATCCTCCTTCATCACGACAATGCCTCGTCGCACACCGCCAGGCAAACGATCGACTATTTGGCGACCTCAGACGTGGAATTACTGGGTCACCCGCCGTATAGCCCCGACCTCGCACCCTGCGATTTTTATTTATTCCCGAAAATAAAAGAAAAACTTCGAGGAAAACATTTTATGGACGCCGAAGAAGCAGTGGCTGCGTTTCAAAACGCCGTCGAAGAGACCCCTAAGGCCGAGTGGGCAAGGTGCTTTTCTCAATGGTTCCATCGAATGGAGCGATGTTTTGATGTAAATGGACGCTATTTTGAAAAGTTATAATAAAACTAATAACTTGCTAGAATGCTTAGTTTTTGATTTTCTAAGAACTTTCAGTTTGACCCTCGTAATACGTACCTAATGCAATAGTTGAAGTCGGATTTTGCAGTTTTAATGCGCTTAATAATTATATTTTTGTAAAATAAATGACTACATTTTTGTGAATAGTCTAGAAAAAACTCTTTTAAAACACAAAAATTAGGATTTGTTATCTGTGATAAATATCTGTTACATCACAGATGTTATACATATTATTTTATTCTAGAAACATTGAACTATTTGAATCCGTTACGTCCTTGGATTGGTATGTTTTTACGGGTTGTTTCATTTTCCTTCTTTTATAAATTTTTGTCTGAATTTAATGTGCCGTGAAGTAGTTCATACCGTGAGTTCTTGAGAATTATTATTATTATATTAAATAATGCTAGTACGTCGAACCCGACCAGAGACACCATATTACAAGTTAAGTGTTCCCTGTGGTTTATAAACTTGTCTAATGTTTTTAAAGCTTCAAAGTTTTTCATTGCCAAAGCAAATTATAAAGATTTTTATGTAGGGGTCTTATACCTCTAATTTTCATATTTTTTATAGTATCTTCACGCCCATATCCCCGAAGAGGTAGGCAGAGGCACAACCAGAGCACCCACGACTAGTCGAAGATACTAAGTCCCACAATGTGATAGGTGGCAAGCCTATCGCCATCCGGGTTCATATCCTATCCCGAGCAACTTATTTTTTGTTAGAAAATTTAAATACCCTAATTTTTTTTGTTGCCCGACCCGGAATTCGAACCCGGGACCTCATGCAGTCAAGTCCAACAACTTATTCGCTAGACCACAGAGGCGATATTAATTTTCATATTTTTTAATAAATAAAATTTACTTCGAATGTTAAGCCTCTACTAACTAGTTACTCTTTTCTCCAAACCTGAATTCAACAACTGGACTGTTTTTTGGTGGCATATAAACGTTACACAATGATGCTGATCCGGACGAACTATTTCAATATTATTTATCATTTAATCTCGACATCTGGATTGGATATCAAAATATGACTATTTAAATCATAGAAAATTATATTTCGACCAGCAGATGCTGAGCTTGTCACATGCTTGCCGCAAAAAAACATTATAATCATCATTAAAAAAATATGTTTTATATTGTAATAGTATGTATACGTCCGATATGGGCGTGAATATACTATTTACCTACTATAAAGGCACAGGCACAACCAGGGCAACAACTAACTAACCGAAGATACTAAATCCCATAATGTGATAAGTGGTAAGCCGATGGTCAACCGGGAACATATACTTACAAACCCGGGTAGCGTAACTTTTGTTAAAAAGATCCAAAAACTAACCCGTGTTGGTCCGGGCTCCTTTGTAGAATAGACCATCTTCCTTCCTGCCAGGAAGTTCGTAAAAAACGTGCAGAGGCGTAACATCACTAGCACCGTGACATCTTACTAGGTGGTAGAGTTTCGCAGTGATTCGCCCGGATTAGTACCTTGCTTGCCTTACCATTACCATCTTTGGTGTCTCTTGTCGTGAATTTCTTACCACCAGGAAATCCATCTGCTTGTTTGCCTTCGAATGTCATAAAATAAAAAAACTACTTAGGCAACCAGGGATCGAACCCGGGACCTCAAGGAGTCATGTCCAACGCCGGACCGCTAGACAGTGGTGATTTAATTAATGTATACGTCGACAAGTTGCGTGTTGGAGTTCAATATAACTATAATCTTCAAACAAGGTTCGACATCGTGACACGGTTAGATACTGACGTTCTTTGACTGACGTTCTTGATAAAGCTCTTGTAATTTTAAGCCAAAAAATTGACGATATTTGTATCACTTACTCCACTGTGATCAGTTATTAATTGTCTCTTTTAAACACATTGAAATATTGTGGGAAATCAGAAAAATACTTTTACGCAAAAATTTCATCCATTTGCCAATATTTTATTTTTAAGCATAAATACTATGCAATGGACGGCTAATGTCATAATATAGCATTCTCTAACAGTCAGCTAGATTAAGAGTCGAGAAGACTTTGAGGGTGCTGAAATATATTTTATGAATGAAAATAAATTTGAAAATGGATTGTAAAAATATTATTTGATTCATAAAATTAATGCGTGGAATTTATAGAAACATTATTTTTTAAGGTAATAATACCTTAAGAGAAAACTTTTGTACATACAGTTAGCTTAAACAGACATCTCTGAGTTGTGCGTCAATTTTAATTTATTTAATAATAAAAAAGTATAAGACAGACTGGTTATATGTTAATATTTCAATCATTTATTTTACCATATCATATATTATTATTAATTCATAAATCTTGGTATGTTTTAAATATTTTGAAGTTAGCGTATTTTGCAGTTTTCAGTGCGGCTTAAGAGATCCTCAGAAATATTAAATACTGCTGCGACATTTATATACTTAGATACCTAAATGTTGTTTTGATGAAATGTTTATAATGATAACAACAAAATCGCAAAATCAAATTTGTTTCAGCATTTAATACTCAAAATCTGAACAAAATTTTGATATTTTTTTTATTGAATAATATTCTTCATTTGGTTAGCTTAATATAATATCACTAAAATTAAACAAACTAAATAAAATAAAGTGCTTAAAGATGAAGTTTTATATGTATAAACTTCCGTAGCCGGGGCGGGCCGCTAGTAATATAATATAAACTAGCTATCCCGGCAAACTTCGTTCGACCCGTTCAGTTTGTATAGGAAAAATTAAAATGTTGTTTTTTCTTTTTTCCTCGCATTTTTTTTTCATCTTGCAAACCTTGCCTGGACTTGAATGAATAGCTCGAAACCAAAATTAGCCAAACCGGTCCAGCTGTTTTCGAGTTTTAGTGAGATTGACGATTAGCAATTGATTTTTACATAAATTAAGATTTAAGCCTATTATAATAGTTTTGTTGCATAAAAATTATGACGTAAGTCGTAAAAGATCAAAATAAGTAGTTACTAGTTAATATTACACAATAATTATATGATAAAAATATTAAATGATTCAATATTTAAATAACGGAGTCATACGATAAAATTCTGTATTCAAATAATACAGCTTCCAAATTGGGTACAAACTACAGGCTTAAAATCTGACTCAAGCAATCACAGCTTCCGCTTTGACTTGTCTAGCTAAATAAAGATGGTGTCTAAAACTACATTTAAAATTTGCATTTTATTACTAGTTAAACTTCTGATATTTTACCAAGCGGTAGAATGTTCCTATTAATTGGTATCAATCGGTTGTCGATATCTCCATATTTTGTCCAAATAGTAATTTATGGCTCATAATTTACTAAATAATGGTGTAAAGTCGGATGGATGGTATTTGGTGTTATTCTGTTTTTTATAGTTTTAATCCGCTAATAACGTTAACGAGTCATCAACGTCTTTTAATATTTGTGCCAAAGTATTAAAAATTAGAGGTAGCTTCTCGGCGAAAGTTAAAAGTACTATCGGATACAAAAGTGCATAAATCTCTTTTAAACAAACTATCAAAGTAATAATTTAATTTTGGAACTGGTAGTACTTCAAGTAAAGTTGGAGTTAAGACGGCGGCGTCGCGTACCCTTTTTAAATTGATTCTCAAATCATTTTTATTTTATTCATAGTTTTCCAAATCGTGTTTTTAATGTGATTGATTTGACATTTAATAACAGGAAATGTTATCTAACTATCGTAATTGTGTTTCACTGATTTAACTGATTCCAAAAGGAAGGAGGTTATATGTTCAATCTTCTAGATTGTTTTACGATCTGACTTCAATGGTAGTTTTAGTGCCATCAAGTCTAGATCTAATGATGGAATCCCATGGAAATCGAGGAAAATACTTAAATGTTGTAAACACTTATTTCTTGAAATCAAAGTCGGTTTTTGCAGTTTTGCTGCGCTTATATTATTTTTATGTTTGTTAAGCGATTGCTCGGCCAATAACGAATAGACTTTGATGCTTCGTTTTCCAAAAGTAAAGGTAGCAAGTACGATTTTGAGTTGGTGCCATAACATATATCGAGATCCGGCTAGTCCTTTGTGAATTATACTTAACTAGTAGCCCGTCCCAGGTTCGCACGGGTGGACAAGCTTCTATATTATTATAAATGTATGCCTTCCTTTCGGATAACTTTATTGAAAGAAACGCACACAAAATCCGTTGTGTAATTTTACAGATCTAAGAATCATAGTGACAGGAAAGCAACTTTTTATACTATGTTGTGATAGCACATGCTCGTACATTTTCATGTTCCACCATGAGACTACTACAAAATCATAGTCAACGTTTTTAAAAAATACAAGTTGCGAATTGGTAATAGATTTAATCATTTTTTTGCAGTTTTACTCCACTTAAGTTAATACTTATAGTCTGTGAATACGATGCATTAATAATATAGAATGTATACAATAACAAAATTTTATGTAGTTACTCTAACAGCACTCGTAGTTTGAAACAGATTATCGACAATAATTACGAAATAAAACTGCTTAGCATTTAAAATTTTTTGAATTACGAAACATTTAAGTGCGACTTTGTATCAAAATCAACTTTTCATATTTGATAAAAAGTAAGTGTCTTCAAGTGTTAATTGATACCATTAAAAATTATTACCATTAAGTATTAAATAATTGATATGAAAAAATATCTTGACGCTCGTATCCCCGAAGAGTTAGGAAGAGGCACAAGGCACCCTCAACTAGACGAAAACATTTAGTCCCACAATGTGATAGGTGATAGGCCTATCGCCAACCGGACACGTATCCGATCCCCGGCAACTTTAAATTTATTAGAAAACTGAAAACGCGCATTTACTATTTGTTTTGTTGCCCAATCCGGGATAGAACCCGGGACCTCCAGAAGTCAAGTCGAGCCAGACTGCTAGACCACAGAGGCGTGATTTATTTGATATTTGATACAACACAATGTAGATATAAACACAGCTATATCCTCACCCTGAAATACCACTCGTGAAATAATATTCTTTTGTAGCAACATTATATCGTATTTACGTACAAGTAAAGTTAAATTTCGGTTTGCTTTCGCCGGCATCTTAATACGATTTATATCGCGGGTTCACGGTTATACAGGATACACATGATCCGAACGTTAGGTATATCGCACAAAACATTCTCTGTCGTTATGGTAACGATATTCTAGTATCTTATAAGTATCTTCCACTCCGGGTGTGTCCGTTCGGATCTCCTACATAGCTGTAAAACCAGCGCGAACGATGGATCCCGAAGCCGCTTATGATGTGGATCAAAGGTTATCAACAATAATTTATCTACTTCCCTGAACATATAACATTCTGTAGAACTGGATACATTATGTATATTAAACTAGCCGATCCGGCGATCGTATCGCTTCACATGTACAGCTATTGACAATTTGTAAGGAAAAAATTGAAGAGTGCTTTTCTCATTATCCTAGCAATTTTCACGGTCTTTCTCTACATTCCTCTTCATTCTTTTGACAATAACTTTCCCCGTCCTGGTCCAGACTTCTTTGCAGGCAGCTCCTAAGGCGAGTATAGGCTTACCGTCATCACTTAGACCGTGACACCTGACTAGGTGGTATAGTTTTGCAACGACTCGGCTGGATTGTTACCACCGCCTTGCCTATTCCTGCTGTCATAACGTCAGTGCTTGCCATTTTTGCCGGTTAGAAGGGTAAGGTAGCCGGGTTATTTACTTTTGCTCGAGTCTCAAACATAAAGGCCTTTGGCAACGCACCATTACCATCTTTGGTATCTCTAGGCGACGTGAATTTCTTACTATCAGGAAATCCGTCTGCTTTGTTGCCTTCTAATATCCCAAAAAAAAAACTTATACAACAAATTTGGTCCACGCGCTCAGGCTTGATGCGATGACCATGGAAAATGGGGATTATTTTTCATTTAAATAGACCCAATATACTTAAATATAAATATTAAATTAAAGTTAACTTATTTTCTATTTTATAGGAAACTTATCTTGATAATTATTAACACATAAAAAAATGACGCAAATTCAGATATAAATTTTTAACCAAATAGGAAGAGAGTATCAATGCGATGTATTTTTATATATTTGTTTCACAATTACTCGACCAATAATGAACCGATTTTGATAGTTCTTTTTAGAAAAAGTAGTTCGTGATTCCGAGGCAGTCACATTTAAATTTTATCATGATCAAGCTAGTAGTTTTTGTGCCATATTTATTGATGCATAATGTACCGGAGGACATCGACGATCGAACGAATGCAAAGTTAGACGAGTATATAATTCAAAAACCATTTACCGAATTAGGATATGGCAATTGAATTCGTGCCACTAAATCATAGATTGAAATAAATAAACAAAAACTAAAATCAATATTTTTTCAGGCGATACGGTACAAAATGTAGCGGCTGCGGGCATGGAATTTCCCCATCGGATTTAGTCAGAAAAGCGAGAGAGAAGGTGTTCCACCTGAATTGCTTCACCTGTCTAGTGTGCCGGAAACAGCTATCTACCGGCGAAGAGCTCTATGTATTGGACGATAACAAGTTTATCTGCAAAGAGGATTATCTAGCTGGGAAAGCGCCAACGCAACATTGTAAGTACTTTTCATTCCATATACTTACCAACATTATTAGATATATTATATGCTTGATATACGAGTATTTTCAATATTTCAAAGGTTTAATTTGAAATTGGAATGTTTAATTCGAAATTCAGTGAACAAGACTTTATTGTAAAACTCGCATGAAGTTTTAGAATTTAAAACTTTTTTAACTTTGAATTTATTAATTTCGAATTTTTCTGCACGAAACCCGATTTCAAGAATTTTTTGAAATAAGTCCATATTGATGTGAAGTTGCTATGTGTCTGATGTTTTAAGCGTATGTTGTTTTGTGTAAATATTTTAATTATTTTAATAATGCAGTATTATAAAAAATATAAATTTCTGCACTTCCGTCATAAATCTTTCCTTACTTTTTAAACTACTTTGTTTTTTTTTATAAAAGCTACTCTACGTAGTTCCCTTTGTGTAAAAAAATATTAATAAATTTATAATCAACTTAAGGAATCTCTTTGTGAGAATCTGAACAGTTAAGAAACTGTTCGCTGTAATTGTTATCCACCTGAATAGTTGTGTTATTGCAAGTAAAATGTAATAGGTTTACATGCAAAGATTTTAAATTATTTCTAACATTTTTTTAAAACTTTTTTTAAACAGTTCAAATTATAAGAATTGTGTACATGTTTTTAGTGCCGCATATTTTATTATTTCCAATCCAGAACTTCCTAAGTTTAAAATTCAAAATTTGATTTATTTTATATATTTATATATTATAGTAAGCAAATTTAAAGTTTGTGTTATAGATGTTAGTCATACTAATACATAGAAATATTTAAACAGATACATACTAGAATTTATTAAATAAACACCAAGAGCAGTCACACAAATGATCTGCCCCCGTCGGGAATCGAACCCGAGTCTTTCGAATTTAAAATCGTTTCAGCAATGGTTTTGTTTTAATCAAGAGAAGTATTTAATACCACGTAATAGTTTTACAAATACCGACGCATATCATACAATGAGTACTTCAATTCACAAATACAAAGAATCATGGTGACATATCTTGAAATCGACCTTCAACAAGTTTCAGTTGTGTCGAAAGTCAAATCAAAGACGTGGCACGTTTGCAATGAAATGTAAAAAAAGTAAATTAGGTCTTTTATACAGTCCTCGTCTCAAACCGAACTCAATCAAAGTCGAATAATTACTTTTCTAAAACACGAAGTCGACTTCAATTTCTGAACGTGACATGTGGGAATTGCAGTCTGTTCAAAATGCGTTTTTTATTGTTTACGAACGTATCGTGGCAACAATAAAACTCGAAGCACCCATTTTTAAATCGAATTTTTCGATCAATACAAACCGTAACCGAATCCAAGAGAAAAGAACACAAAAAGTCGAGCCGCTGGACAAAACCCAACCGCATTACACATTAGCCACGTCTCCACGTGGTAGTGCCATGGTTCTTTTTTTACGTTCTAACTTTGAATTTTTTACAACTTACCTTAAGTACTTAAAGTGAATCAAAGATGGAGTTATGCTAAGCTAGAATCTATATGATAATTTTAGCGCCTCGTTGGTCGAGTGGCTAGCGTACACGCCTAACTACATCAACCAACTGCGAGGCTCGGGTTCGATTCCTGACGGGGGCAGGCATTTCTGTGATGAAAATTTAGATGTCTGCATTTCCGGGTCTGGGCGTTTATTAAATTTATTTTTATATAGTTATACTTAAGTATTTCTAATACTAAGGTGGTGTGGTACCACCCATAATACAAGCATATAATTTGCTTACTTTGGGGTTAGATTCAATTTGTGTAACTTGTCCAGAGAGTTTAATTTATTTGTTTTATTTATTAGAGAAACGTTTTCAAAGCATTTATCAACATGTTAGCGATTTCAACTGTCTTCTAGAAAACGAGGAGGATCGGTTCGATTGTGTTTTTTTAATATATTTTTTTTCGTGTGTTTGTTAAGTAATTACTCAGACAATCAATTTTGATGATTATTTTTTATAAAGATATGAACCAATCAACATCACGTAGCAACGCGAGTTCATCGGCGTGGAATTTAATAAAAAAACATTAACATTGTTCCAGCCGTTTCAGAGATTAGCCAGAATAGACAGACAGAAAAAGGTAGTGAAAAATATTATTCTGGTATATATACACCTACAGTATATGTGCATATTCAGATGCATATAGTTAAAAGCGATATTTTTTTTTTTCAAATACACGGCTTAACATCTTGGCTATAGGGTACTATCAGCAACATCTATTGTGTCTATAAGATACAGTAATCTTAATTACCATCAAAATCAAATCTGCTCGACCTCCAAAAAGAAGGAGGTGTTAAATTCAAGTGTATGTTTTTTTTTATCTTGTTTAATGTTGGTACGCGATTACGCGAACAGCCAAATGATTTCGATTGTTCTTCAGAAACGTGGCGGAACGAAAAAACTAATGGTTTTTGAGTTATACTTAATAATGCATAATTAATATTTCACTAATGTTACCGGCCTCTTCATCATTTCGGAATCATTAGCTGTCCTCCGAAAAAATAATTAAAAAGTCCTGACCTAATAAACTTCCGAATATTCAAATTTTAAATGAAGAAACACTTGTACTATTCTACGTGTAAGTAGTTAAGGTTTAGGCAGGCTTTTTATAAAATAATAAATTATAAGTGATATTTAAAACAGTACAAGTGTTTCTTCACTTAACATATCAACTCCAACTATTTTAATAAAACACTACTTTAATAAGAAACACTATTTTAATAAAATAGTTGGAGTTGATATTTTAAATGAAGAAACAGTTGTACTGTAGGTATTAGATATCACTTATAATTTATTATTTTATAAATAGCCTACCGGTTTCGCTTATAACACTGACATCAGGGCTAAAACCTAAACTACCTATACGAAAAACAGTACAGTTGTTTCTTTATTTAAAAATTTTAATATTTTGAAGTCTTGGCAAGCGCCAATGATGGAAAATGTCTTATGTAATGGTGTTGTTTTCGCGATTTCATTCTGCTTATTAGGCTTTTGACCCCATTTAATTTAATTTATTGCCTCTGTGGTCTAGCGGTTCAGTTGTTGGACTTGACTGCAAGAGGTCTCGGGTTCGAATCCAAGGTCGGGCAACAAAAAGAAAATTGGTTTTTCCAATTTTCTAATAAAAGAAAACGTTGCTCGGGATTTGATATGTGCCCGGTTGGCGATAGGCTTGCCACCTATCACATCGTGGGACTTCGTGTCTTCGGCTAGTCGGAGGTGCCCTGGTTGTGGTTCTGCCTACCTTTTCCGAGATATGGGCGTGAAGATACTTTTTTAACCACATTCAAAAGAGTAAAAAAACCGATATCATACGTTTGTTTTGAGCAATTCAAGCTTGAATAGGCTTTATATTGAGTTTAGGCTTGTTTATTTGCAATCATCAAACTCTCACAACATGTGTGTGCCCGCGGCGTGAACCATGTTTGTCCAACGTAATTGTGTTTGGGAATGTATGAAATGATGTCGGTATAAACAATACCGATATGGGACTACGAATAATTTTGCTGGAAGAGAGATTATTGAGTATTTTTATTTGATAACTAGCTGTTGTCCGCGGCGTTGCCCGCGTGTTGAATGATCCCACAGGAACATGTTTTTGAGATAAAAACTATCCTATGAACGAATATAAGTTACCTTCCCTATGTGTGCCAAATTTTATGAAAATCTTCTCAGCAGTATTTGCGTGAAGGAGTAACAAACAAACAATCATACATATAAACTTTCTCAATTATAATTGTAGAATATAGTGAACAAGCACTAGGCTCTCCTAATGAATGTGATTTTTAGAAACTTGAGTAACTGTATAGTGCGGAAACTAGACAAATAACTATCGATAAGTAAAATATGCAAAAAAAATGTATTTCAAACCTAGTACAGAGCATCCGATGAAAAAAAAACTTAAAAAAAACATCACAAATTTCTGATATTTAAACATTTTATGATACAGTAAACATAAAGATAATACAGTACAATTGGCGAGCATTTTGTTAGGTTTTCCTGTTACACATCGTTATTTTATTTTAACCAAACAGGTTGGTATGCTTTCTAGCCGTCAAACGTGACCAATTTTAAGAAAATATACAATTCAAAAACAAAGATATAATAGAATACAAAAAAAAAACATTTATATATCTGTATTTTGGAAACGTGTGCCGACATTTGTTTTTTTTATTTTTTAATCGATAATTATTTGTCTATACCCGCAAATTTCGGTCGATCAATTTTCAATAAATCATACTGTATAGACACCATAGATGTTGTAGGTGCGTTATTGTGGTCGAGGTGTTCGGGCCATTGTGCCAGTCTGTCGGCCATCCTCTGAACCAGAACATGGACTACTTTGATTTTAGGAATCAGCCTTTATTTGGTAGAGTTACAACAACTCGCTCGAATTGGTAGTATCATCTGACTATTCCTTAAGCCGTAACGTCAGTACTTGCCGTTTACGTATTACGTGCTGCAGGGTAGAATTGTCGGCAGATTCACTCACGTAGCCTATAGTGGCAGTACAGCCACGCACTAGTAACATCTATGATGTCACTCAGCAGTACTCTTTTGCCAGCAGGAGAAATAACCTTGTTAACTATATTGTAAACAAAGTATTTTTCACATACATTACAAATTACTTATGATTTTAGTATAGATTGACTGTTTAGTAAGCAAGCGACTTTTTTATAGATTATAGATTTTGAAACAGAGCTGTAATGTATGATAAACAAAAAATCACTTCCACCGGTTACCCTAAGCCCCACGAACGAGATTAGGCCGAGATGTGATCCCTTGGTACGAGGGTTAAGGAGCTTAGGTGGGCAACGATACATCTAACAATAACATATCAAATATTTTGATGGGGAAATTAAAACTACTGTTATTTTACTACCCTGACGGAAAAGGAAGGGATATTATAGTTATATTATGGTTATTATAGTATAGTTCAACGTGAGTGTGTGTGTGCGTGTCTGTCTCTGTGTGTGTGTCCTTTTGAAACGATGGACCAAATATAAGTGTGCATATATCTGTAATTTTGGTTTAACAAAATTCAATTAAAAAACTAAACTAACTGTTTTTTATTACTGAACAAAGGAGAATCGTTCTCAAGATATTGATGACTGGCATTTAATAAAAAAAATTCTCAAAAGTACAAAATATATAAAAAAAGGCATAGATAAAGATAGAGATATTATAATAAGCTTTATGCAATAAAAAGTATAGTTGAAAAGCAAATTTAAATTAAAAAGTAATTTTAGTTAAAACGGTGAAAATAAAAAAAAATCTTAGAACTTAGAACTTTACAACCACTTATCTGTTAAAGATTAAAGCGTACCCATTTAAATATTAGTATTTACGAATATAATACTAATGAAGTAATATGAACCATTATTATGAAGCTCTTATTTATAGAAGTACCTAATCTAATTTTGGTAACTCTTATGCGAAGTAAAAATACCTCTGAGAAATTTCTAAACTTGTTTTGTATAGTTAAAATGATACTTTTGTTATGATAATGGAAGGCAACAATCAGACGGATTTCCTGATGGTAAGAAATTCACGCCGCCTAGAGACACCAAAGGTGGTAATAGTGCGTTGCCAACCTGAGGCCGGGATGTTAGGCCTCGAGCAAAAGTAAGTTTACCGACTACCTTTCCCTCCGAACAAGAACACGTCAACGGCAAGCTTTTGGCCGTTATAGCGGCAGGAATGTGTAAAGCGGTGGTACGAATCCGGGCGAGTCGCTGCGGAGCTCTACCACTTAGTACAATGCCATTTATTCTATTATTAGTACAAACAATTATACTATTTATAGAAATATCTAATTTTGTATAAAATCGGATCGAAATCAAAAGATTTCGCGGAACTTTATAAGTTAATATCTAAATTAATAGATAAAATTACCATTACATTAACTTTTTAATTAGTCTACATTTCTAGGCCATAAAATATTTACGTACTTCCAAGTAAATACGGTAAAATATTAAGTACGTTTATAATATGTTAATAACTACGAAATTATGCCTCTTTAGTTATATTTTTAGTTTTTTTAGTTTTATGGCTCTGTTTCTGGAGCATGTATTTTATAAATTAAAATATTGTTTGAATTTTTTTCAAATGTAATAAAGAAACATGTCATTTGCACAAAGAATAAATCTTGTTCTTGCTGTGAAAGTTATATTTTTAGTAGAGTTCTATAAGATTTGCTCATGTTCTTTAATAAACCTTAATTAATGAATATCTTAATTTGCATGTATAGTGTTTAGACTATTTCCCCGTGTTGATCCGGGCTCCTTTGCAGAATAGACCGTTAGCCTTCTGCCCATCTGCCAGGCGACTCGTAAAAGGCGAGCATAGGCTTATCGTCACTAACACCTTGACGTCTGACTAGGTGGTAGAGTTTCGCAGCGACTCACCCGGATTGGTACCACTACCTTACTTTTTCCTGCCGCCATAACGTCAGTGCTTGCCATTAACGTGTTTCGTTTCGGATTGTAAGGTAGCCGGTAAACTTAGTTTAGCTCGAAACCTAACATGCCGGCCTCAGGTTGGCAACGCACAATTACCACCTTTGGTGTCTCTAAGCGACGTGCATTTCTTACCATAAGGAAATCCGTCTGCTTGTTTGCCTTCCTATATTATAAAAAGAAAGTAAAAGAAATTACAAAAAGTACCAGGGCATTATAGGGTAGAAGCGTTAGAGCGTAGCCATTTCAAACAAAAACATATCCAAAACTCCCCAGTATCGGTTGCAAGACAAACAGCCGGGAGGCTGGTTCCCGGGTATTTGTGGAGTGGGGATGCAACCCTATTTAGGGATAAAAATTCGGTGTAAGCAGTTATGATATCAAGGATCGGTTAATTCCAATGTATTTTTAGGGCCCCGCAGAATGTAGATAGAAGACAAAGATGTAATTAGCATTTTATCGATTGTGTTTGTTTGCCTGCTTGTTTCATGCCTCTTGCACAGGCATATGTATATAAATAAGTCAATTGAATTTCGTGAAGTCTTTAAAACTTGATAAGAATCATTGTCATAATATGGTGTAGTAAAGTCACACAGATCACTACATAGTATAAAACAGAGTCGCTTTCTCTGTTCCTATGTCCCTTTTTATGCTTGAAACTTTAAAACTACGCATCGGATTTTGATGCGGTTTTTTTAATAGATAAAGTGATTGAAGAGGAAGGTTAATACGTATATTTAATATCCGTGCGAAGCCGGGGCGGGAAGCTAATGTTTAATAAACGAGAAACTATGCATTTCAAAAATATGTTAAAACAACTGAATCAATTTGAATTCATTTTGGCAAAGAAATAAGAAAAAGAATTATTAGCACTCCATATCAGGGCTTTAAAATTATAAAAGTTGTGAATTCGTCCATTAAAAATATTCTAGAAAAGTAATGAAGATACATTTATACTATTTTTTTATTCTCGTTTGTTTGTTTGTTTGTTAGCGTAACAAAATATGTTTTATATGCGTGCGTAAAAAAGCTATTTATTTGAAGTTTATTACTTGGAGAGAAAACTTCGCAAGCACAAAAAAATAACATGTATAGTAGGTAGTAATAAAAAAAACGAAGCAGTTTAAATTAATTTTTAACCCATGACGAAAAAAGAGTGAGATGTCTGTCTGTGTGTGCGTGTGTCTCTCTCTAGTAAGGTAACTCTTGAAAATGGACTAAGTTCGATGATCAAGTTTGGTTGCTGACGTAATTATGGGTAGATTTGAGATTCTTGAACATTCTTAATTTTCTGATTATTTATAAATATAATTAAGGTAAGTAAGCTTACCATTAAATATTATGAGCTTTTAAAGCTAAGACCTTTCCTGGCCTAGCTTTCTAAATTAGAAGTCAGCTCTCTTTTCTAATATTGGAGTAATAAATATTAAGTGGTATAATTATTTAATTTTATAATTTTTTTGCTACGGAACCATCCATGTGGGAATTCTGCTTACACCAATTCATTAATATCTGTTCTGCTATTTCTAGCAAAGCATTGCATATGCATAGCTGTTTAAAGCTTAAAATACATAATGTTAAAAAATGAAGATTTTAGAGAATGTGAACTATTTCATTGTCTTTATTTAAATCCTTTTTTATTCCGTAAATCATGAAACACGCGTGCAATGCATCAACATAAACATGCGTGGTTTATTTACAATAATGTATTAAAACTTAGTCTTTAAACAGAGTTACCCCTGAGCCTGCGTTTGATTGATAAGGTTAATCTATTGCAAGGGTTGTATGTTAAACGTATTATTTAACTTTAATTTGTACCAACGATGTTTAGTTGATTGCAAACTAGCAACTTGTTTTCATAACCTAATTTCATAAAAGAAGATAGCGACAAGAGACTAATGTACTTATAAAAGAATATATTGCAAAGAAATTTTAATATAAATTTAAAAAATAATTTTAAAATTTCTTAAACTTCAATTATTATTTTTTGAAAACCAAAAATATTTGTTGGTTCTATAGTTTCAGATCTGAGAATACTTGACATATCATGACATAGTATAAAACAAAGTTTATTTCCACTTTCTGTTCCAACGTAATAGTAGACCTTTACACTACGCAACAGATTTTGATGCTGTTTTTTAATAGAAAGAGTGATTCAAAAGGAATATAAACATATGTGTAATAACACTTTTTTCACTCGTGCGAAGCTATGGCGGGATTCTAGTTTGGAGAACCTTAATGATGTATATCGATTAAGTAGGATAGAAGATATAAAATTATAAAGGATCATACAAACACACTAACATAGAAAGATCGGAAATATTTGATACGAAAGACGGAATCGCCAGTAATGTTGAGTGACTTTGGGTTCGGTTCATTTTGAACTAGCAAAAAAAATATTCAGACCTGGCTCAATATTTAAGTACTCCTTTTGTATAACGCTATGGTAGTGAGCGAACAAACTAACTTACCTGATGAAGTTCAATCTGCAACATTCTGTCATTTAGCCATTTAATCATTAATTGTATGAAAAACTTTAAAACTATAAGACTTGCATAAAAGGTCCGCTTATCTCAGAAAAATAGATTTCTTCCAGCTCACCGAAAAAGGAGCTGATAAAATAACTTATATGGAAGACTTACAGTGCACAATAAATTAAGTAAGAAAATATAGTTGATAGACTATTCAGCATCATACATACATTTATATAAGCTAAATTGGAGTTGCTGTGGTCTAGAGGTTCAGTTGTTGAACTTGACTGCATGAGGTCCCGGTTTCGAATTCCGGGATGGCAACATAAAGAAAATTAGGGTTTTCTAATTTTCTAATAAAAAAAAACGTTGCTTGGGATTGGATATGTGCCCGGTTGGCGATAGGCTTGCCACCTTCGACTGGTCATGGGTTTTGCCTCTGCCTACCTCTTCAGGGATATGGGTGTCAAAATATTTTTTTAAATTGGAGAAACAAGAAAAAGCTTCCTTAATGTTAGTAGACGCTAGAGACAAATGACTTCAAAATCAAGTTTATATTCACGACTACAACAGTTACAAAAAGTCACACTTTTTTATTTAGCAATGTCGTAGCTTTTTAAACTTAGACACGAAAACTACTATACAGTAAAAGTGCTCACGATCTTCGGGTAACACGAATGTCAAGCAGAAAAAATAAAAATAACTGACGTAAACACTATTATGCCCGCAACCTAAGAATGTCATCCGTATTTCAACGCAGTAAGGTTTACGTGCTGAGTCTTATGTATATACGAATACCGTGGAATGGAAGAGACCGATAAAATCCCATTTTGTCAGTACCCACCCTAGAGGGGGATGTTGGGGGTCGAGATTCTGCATCCGACAGACCGATGGAGTTAATAAAGCTTGGATTCTTCATTTTATACATGTTTCATGCTGATTTAATATTTGAAGTATATGTATGCTTAGTATCTCATAACGTTGTTAGAGCAATGTCAGAAACCTTGTTTATTTCTGTAACATTTGTTAATAGGGGGAAGATAATTAAAAAAAATGAAAAGCATCGGATAGTAGCTGTTAATAATTCCTCTAGGTTTTTTTTCCAGAAATATTTGACACTAGTAGCCCTTCCCATCTTTGGACAAGCTTGCATTTTTCATACATTTACACCTTCCTCTTGAATAACTCTATATAAAAACCGCATCAAAATCTATTGCGTTGTTTTTACTTCTAATATAATATAATATAATATAGTTTGCCTCTTTTGGGGTTAGATTCAATTTGTGTAACTTGTCCAGTGATATTTATTTATATATAGGAACACACATCGAGAAGCGACTTTGTTTTATAGTTTGTAGTGATAAAATACACAAACGAATTATCTAATTATTTTGGAGCTTTGCATAGTTCCAAGGATTTGAGGTGTGATTTTAAATCAGGATGTTAATGCTAGTGGCATTGCACTAACACAAATGTGATAACTTTTAGATGTGACTTTTTAATTTATTTGATGTTTTATAAGAGAAAATAATAATCCAATACTAATTGCACTACTCAAACTATTAAAAAATTGTGTGTTATGATACATTCGGACAGTTAATTTTGTCCTATGCTCGAACATTAATTTGACAAGGATTTTATTATATTCGGCTTTTGTGTGAATATTTTTAACTATAATGATGGACACTAGTGGTGATTCAGCTGTACACAAACTAAACTTATTTTAGATGCACGCTATCTTTTTCAAATGAAACAAAAACAAAAGAGATGGAACATTTTAGACGTGTTAGATTAGTCCGGACATGTCAAATTGTGATTTTTTTTAATGATAATGAAAGGCAAACGAGCAGACGGATTTCCTGATGGTAAGAAATTTCCGCCGCCTAGAGACACCAAAGGTGGTAATGGTGCGTTGCCAACCTGAGGCCGGGATGTTAGGCCTTGAGCAAAAGTAAGTATACCGGCTACCTTACCCTCCGAACCGGAACACGTCACGACGTTATGGCGGCAGGAATAGGTAAGGCAATGGTACCAATCCTGGTGAGTCGCTGCGAAACTCTACCACCTAGTCAGATGTCACGGTGTTAGTGACAGTAAGCCTTTGTTCGCCTTTTACGAGCTGCCTGGCAGGAAGGCAGATGGTCTATTCTTCAAAGGAGCCCGGACCAATACGGGGAAATGTGATGTTTTAAAGCAACGTTTTCCGAATGATGATTAAACCTCTGTAGGAATGTCGTGTACAGACTAATCTGACAGCACTAAAAGTATGTTGTCACTTGTTGCTTTCTATTACTTTCGTTTGAAGAAGATAGCGATAACTTAAAATTAGTTTAGTATGTGTGCAATTTAACCAATTCGCATCTAGTATAGAAGGGTGGGTAGCTAAATATATCCATACAACAGGTCTTATATAAAAGTACACTATTAACATCTTTAGTTTGAGACGGCAAGTATTTTCTTACTAACAGGAAATTTGTCATAGTTAATTCCTTTAGCTTTAGTATATTTGTTTTAAATGAAACTGTGTAGGGGAAGCTAAGTGACATTTCAAATCCAATATGGCGGACTTCCAAAGATGGCGTATCAATTATTTTTTATGGTCCACGGGCAACGTCTTCCAAAGGCGCTGTTAGTTTCAGTAGAAGGCTTCCACCGAAGGCCACTGCGACTCCGTTCTATGTCTGACCATTAATTTTAATCGTTTAAAAGATCGATAGGTAGCGCGCTCGTAAAATCTCTGCAGTAAACGTTTATGTTGGAGTTTTATGATGTTTTAATACAGCGTTTTTGAAAGCTTCGAGCTCTGAGTTTCTAGTTTATACCGGGAAATAGAATTATTGGCGTTAAAACCTCTATCGCAGTCTCTGCGGTGTTTTGAGGATGAAGCTTAGATTTATTTCAAAATGGACATTGCTCTGCTCATAGAGGTGATCGTTTTAAATCACGGATAACGATTTTGCTGCTCCTTATTGTATCTAAAATTTATAAAATCATATGCTCGTATTGTGGAAATAATAAAAGCATCGCCTCTGTGGTCCAGCGGTCCAGGTGTTGGACTTGACTTCATGAGGTTCCGGGTTCGATTCCTGGGTCCGGCTCTAAAATTGGGTTTGTCCAGTTTTCTAATAAGAAAATGTTGCTCGGGATTGGATATTATGTGCCCGGTTGACGATATCACATTGTGGGTGCCCTGGCTGTGCCTCTGCCTATCTATTTGTTTGCGATATGGGTGTGAAGATACTTTTTTTTTTAAAGACAATTGATTCAGAAATTGTCTGTTTTTATTTTTTGATTTTCCATTTTTTATCCGTATACATAGAAATAAAATTAACGAACGCGCAAACTCAGAAATTGTCAGTATTTCTATTTCTGTTTCATATTTATCAAATTTCTGTTTCGAATAGAAACCTTTAGCCCTAGTCCTGTCTTGGCCATGAGCTTTAGTTGTCTTATTAATAAATATACTTCATTATTCCAAGATTTAAGTCGAAATTGATAATAATCTGTATTTCAGTGTAATAAAGACAATAATGTGAACTTAAAACTTGGGGTACTTTAGTCGTGGGATACTTTTATTAATAAGATGGTATTTGTGTCCACTAACATCAAGAAGGCAGTCGTTCTTAATCTGTACTTATAGCTTCAAAAACTATAGCCTATTGATCTTTTGAAAGCCTAAATATATCTTAGGTGTTGAGTAAGCCTCTGAAATCACAAAAAATACGGTAAAAAACTAATCGTTGAACGATTTAGTGTCAGGAGCGTACCCTCAGGCAAATTATCGATAATCGACCGGCTAACCAAATAGCCGGTGTCGATACAAGTTATCGACAATAATCGTTATAATAGCTAGTGCCGCGTGATTGTACCCGCTCGCCATTATGGGACGTGCTTAACATTTTAAATCGGAATCCAGTTTTTATGAGCTTACATCGCTTCTTAATAGTCCCCATTTTACAAGCAACCAGGAGTTCAGTTTATAATGGTCATCGTTTTTTGTGTACGCTTATTATTTAAATTATTATTTATTAGCTGTAATAGTTGGCGACGTTTTGAGGGTTAAATTCCGGTGTTTAGCGTAATTTGGTCGGTTTGGGCTTTGAATGGTTGATTAGCAATTAGTTGTTAAATGTGGGGTCAAATAACACACGATTTGGATATTTTGTATTGTTTTCCTTTGTTCTGTGCTACGGAATTTTTATGTCTTACATTTGATATAGGTACCTACGTACTATTTCGATTTGCATACTTTTCAAAAGAAAGGACAAGCCAAATTTTGAGAGTTCAGAATTGATAACGCTTTCCGTATATAGGTATGTATGTATGAAGATTTAGTAGGAGACGGATTTCCGTGTTTCTTGAAACCGAAGATTTTGAAGATATCTTACCAACTTAAACCATGACATGTTAAACTTCTTACGAAAGGTTAGAAAAGGCTTCCAAGGTTTTTTTCATTTGAAAAAGCGGGCTTCCCAGTGAAATCGAAACAATCCTCAAGTTTTGTCTACTTAGATAACATTAATATTAAATATGAGCATCGTAGTCATTTTTTTAAATTTTGAATGAGTAGCCTGAATAATCATAAACTTACTAACATAGGTTAGAGGTTATCTATGGCTATAAAAAGGTAAATTTACCAGAGTTAAGCAAAGATGGATTAGGTTTTTTTTCTAAGTGGAAAATAAGCCGTCTTATTAATAAACATGGGCTAACGGAGTAGTAAAATTAAGTTGATATTATAGTCTGTTTCACTTTGTACTAATATAATACCAGGTAAACCTTGGAGTACGTTTTAATTACCAAGACACAAGAAGTGTCTAAATGAAAAAAAAAGCAAAAGAGTGTTTCAATTTGTATTGCCTATAGATGCTGTGCTCCAGATTAGGTACACAAATACACAATCTGAAAGGGGTTCACCATGAAACTACCCTTGTTACCTATAAGTTGCAATATAAATATAACAAAACAATACAAAATAAAGCTATAAAACGTCCTTCCTTTTCATATATTTTTATTTCTGTTGCGACCATTGTATGCAGGTAAATGCCGTGAAATCGATGGCTGGTCAACGCTCGTTCACCATGCCTACCTTACATACATTACGTTTTAAACTTAACTGCAAATTCCATTAATGTATGCTAAAATAAGCGAAATATTCATACTTATAAATGAAAAAGTTGTACTGCATTACGCATAAATTATTAATAAATGTAAAAACCTACCGGTTGTGATTTATATAGCATCGTAAGGGTTGAAACCTAAATTACTAAACATTTTTTTATGATATTGGAAGGAAGCAGACGGATTTCCTGATTTTAAGAAATTCACGCCGCCTAGAGACACCAAAGGTGGTAATGGTGCGTGGGCAACCTGAGGTAGGGATGTTAGGCCTCGACCAAAAGTAAGTTTGGCGGCTACCTTACCTTCCGAACCGGAACACGTCAATGTTTTTGGTAAACAAATTTCGTCATATATCTAGTGAGTTAAGGAAGTCGGAAAACGTACTTCGTCGATTACTGTAGTATCTACCTACCTAATATAAATAAATTATTTTTATTTGGTATTATAGATAACGCTATGGGTATATGTATATGTGGTGAATATACTTAACAGAGCAATTATTAAGTATACCTCAAAGTCTATTTCATCATGATAAAATTGAAATGTTACCACATTTGAATCATTACCTATCTTTAAAAAAACATCAAAATGGTTTCTTTGTTTGCCTAGTCTTCGCTTAAAAAGTTACAAAAAAAATTACGTAAACTCGAATTGACAACTTCTTCTTTTTAAACCAGTTTAAAAATATTAATTTCTCTTTTTTCCTCTTTAGTTTGAAGACTTAATATTTAATTAAGATTGATAATGAAATAAATTAAGCACAGTAAAACTGCAAAACACCGACTTCAATTTTGATAGAAGAAGGCGTTACTTTGCGGAAATCCATACTTAAATCCAAATACAATTATTTAATTTGCAATATTCCACCAAACAATTTTTTGGCGGACTTACTTATATAAAACTTCAATTTTAATTTGGTTTCATACCTAAATAAATAATCTACGAACACAAAAAGAAAACATTATCCTCGATTATTTTCTGGGATTTCATAATCAGTTCCAGATTTGGTAGTAGGTGGTCTACCTAGAAAGTGTAGACTTTCAATCAAAAAAACACAATCGGTTTAGATATTATGACAGAGATTAACATGGACGGATTTTTCAAATCAGTTAAGAAACTGATTCGTATTTATTAACATTCCGTCTACACACACAAAAATATACATTAATAAATGTACCTAACTCAAGAACTACTTACTAGTCGGATATTGATGAAATTTACATGTGACCAATTTAATTTAAATCATGAGTTAACTTACAAACAGCCATCAAAATCTGTTGATTATTGGCCGAGTAACTGCTTAACAAATATACAAAAGTTTATGTAAAAATGTATTGACAACTTCCTATTTGGAATCGGTCAAAAATGTATTGAACTCATAAGTTAATACAACCCTCACATAAATTAAGAAACATTACAAAAGTCGGAATTTTAAAAACTGTAACTGACTGTCGCAATGACCTTTTGCATTAGATTTCAAATACGATGGCCTTCGATTTGTATTGTGCACAGAATGCAGTCTACCGATTGTGAAAGTTTAGTTTATTTTCATAGAGTAAGTCTACAGGTACAATTAGCTGTGAATTTGATCGAAAACGCCCGCTACTTCAGCTATGCAATCATAAATGATTTTTTTTAAATCACATACATAGATACATACATGTCTATCTTCAAGCCAAGTCCCTTCCGGGGTAGGCAGAGAGTATCGAGTGCCAGATCCCACGATCCTGACAAAGTTGGCTGGTCTCCTTTACGTTCATTACCCTTTTCATGCAAACACGCCGGTTTCGGAGACTCTTGACACCACCCTCGGATAATATCCGATTGGTTTGATGGATTGATGTCAACCTAGGTCTCCCCGGGTACCTACATCCATCCACATTTGCATGGTATATATTATATATGCTTTGTCAATCTTTCATGTGTCATTCTTGCCACATGACCGAACCAGTGGCACTGGTCTTCCCCATTTTTTTATGTTTAATAGATTTAGTTACCTAATAACTTAATCAATATATTAATACGTGAAGCACAAACTTTGGACCTCTTTTTACGAAAATTGCGCTGACAGAGGAGCATAAAATTTGGCACAATTATAGTTTATGTGTAGGAGAAGTGCAGAAGGCAAGTACATTACATTATAATACATACTAATACATTACATTATAAAGTACATTAAATCAATAAATAAAATATAACCCACACTACCATGCATTTGACACACACAAACAAATATATTTATGATAATGATAAAAAACCACAGATGGCGCACTAAAAAGTTTGGAAACAAAGTAGTAGGTCTTGAGAAACGAAGATGTCGTTCTTATCAACAAGATATTAAGATTTATTATGGTCGAATTTCGACCAACGGGCGATCACTAGTCTTTTTATAATCCACAACTACGAGTATAACTTTTTACAAAGTGAACGTGATGTGCTACCTACCCTTTTCTCCGGGTCGTAAAGTTTTCGCCTAATACGTTTTGGCACAAAGGATCACGTTTTTAACCGTGACAGAAAAAAATTACGTTTTAGATGTTATTTTAAGCGATACTCATGCAAACCAATTACCAACATTCGGTACCACAAAAATACTGGTATAGACAAGTAATTAATATTAATATACTATATTAAATATTAATATACATAGTATATAGTACTTCTTGACTGTGTTTTTGTTTTTTAGTTTGTTTTTTTACTCGATTTTCAGGCGATTATTTGATGATTATTTTTCGATAAGGTAGATTATGATTCCGAGGACGGCTCTTAAAAATTTGTTCAGAATCTGACCAGTAGTTTTTGAGTTATTGAGTATAGATAAAAAATCATTAGTCAGATCATGATGTAAAATTTTCATGTAGCATAATGACATCGTGTGCATGATATTGACAATAGGTCAAAAACCTACAAAACAAACAAGAACATGGCCTTCCTGATGATAAGACACATTTTATATTGCGTCGCTGTCCTTTGGCAGGGATGTTAGGCACATTGTGTACTTACACCCATATCTAATCGCATACGTTCCAGACCGGTATATGACGAAGTTGGATAGGCAAGGCGTTGGATCCCTAACTGGCCAAGATTCTGGACAGCATTCTACCACCATTGGTATCTTCACGCCCATTTCGCCGAAGAGGTAGGCAGGGGCACAACCAGGGCACCCACGACTAGCCCAAGACATTAAGTCTCACAATGTGATAAAGTGCAAGCCTATCGCCAACTGGGCACATATCCAATCCCGAGCAACATTTTTTAGTAGATAATTGGAAAACCCATATTTTCTTTTTGTTGCCCAACCCGGGATTCGAACCCGGAACCTCATGCAGTCAAGTCCAACACCAGAACCCTAGACCACAGAGTTCTTGTTAGTAAAGACTCATTTAGCTGTTGTTCGCCCCTTGCGAGCTTCCTGACACGAAGGCAAAATGGTCTATTCTACACAGGAGAACAGAACCAATACACGGCTAACTTAGTTCTTTAATCATTTTAATGACGTTTTCATTATGCAAGGTCTTGTCAACTGAAGATAGTATATATCATTAAGCAGAAACAATGTTGCCTATCATCGACATTTTTATAGCTGGGCTATAATGCAACTTTCTGGTCTCTTGTACCAAAAAATGCTGAGCCTATTTTTCAAGTCTCAAAAGTCATTCTCTTACTCCTAAAATGCATTCCAAAACTAAATATACCTATAAATCATTCGATTCGGATCTTTATAACCTATTATCTCGAAGGAAGCAGCGTTGGGGCTAGAAAGGAAAATATTATTTCTTATCTACCCTCGACAAGCCCTCTCCGCCGAAGGGTTCGAATATCGTTGCGAAACCCCCTACAATTTCAGGCCAACACTGTTCTGTACAGTTTGATAAAAAAATCTTGGAAATAGAATTCATTTGTAAAATATTTTTCTGCATAAAACTTTGTATTTTAATAGAGCCCGTTTAGGGTAACCATGCTGGTGGTTTAAGTTTTTAGAGACTGAGTTTAAATTTTATACAGCACTAAAAGAACAAGTGAATTTAAATTTTCCGTATATTAATATTTCGGTCAAGATGTTATACTTACTCATTTAAAATTATTTTATTTAATATCTCACTCTTCACTCTTCACTTAACATTCATATTGCTCTTTTAAATTAATATTAAAAACATACATTTCACGGCTGTCTTCTTTTTTAAATTAAAATTTTAATTAAAAAGTTGTTCATTTCTTTAGAAATAGTTACATTATTTGAATCAGTTGTTGAGACCAACCTACGTATACCTACCTACTAAGTATTTAATAAATACTTGTGTCAGGTGGTCTCGCTCTTCCTTACCAAAATTTATCACACAGTTTCTTTCACATTATCTAATGAAATATTATAATATAATAATAATAATAACAATAACAATAACAAATTTACATGAATTTTATGTGCGAGAAAACAATTAAAATCAAAATCAGTTAAGTACTATTAAATTACGAATTTAACTTATTACTTTATATTTATTTACTACTTATATGAAATCTTGTTTGGTGAATTTTAAACAAACAATAAAAAGTTAAACCAAGTAAAGTTAATACTTAAAATAGTGGTGATATTTTACATTGGAGCTTTTAGATGATTACAAGTGTAATATATGAAGTATTTCATTTAACTAATCAACAATTATGTACATTGTAGGTTAAACGCATTTTTGTGTAATACGAAATAAACGATGATTTTACTTTCTTTTCAAAAGCAATAAAAAATGCACAATCTTCTCTTTTAAATCAAGTTAACATCCGTATATTTCCGAATGGATGGTAACCCTAATCCTGTGTCAGTGTTGCCGTGTTACAGTAGTTTTTATTTTCATACGACGAGCTTTCTCTACAGTCTAACAATGTTGCAATTATTAGAATAGAAATAGTCTTGATATTTTTTTAAAAGTAACAAGAATAGCCTAACTTTTAATACTTTTTTAGGTTGCATTAAAAAGACTCCCTGTGGTTTAACTCACAAAATGTTATTTAGTTGAAGTTAGTTTTGGAAATTCTTAACTATTTTCATTTTTAAACATCAAATTAGTGTATCCAAGAGCCTTTGCTTGTGACATAGTAGAATTTCACTTGTTTAGGTATATGTATTTGTCATAAGTCTGTTTTTTTACTATTAAATTAGTTATGTTTTTTAATAAATTTATGTATACTAACACCCATAATGTTGACTAACACCCATATGAAAAACTTATAATTGGCTTGCTATGGGGTAATATCAATGCGAGTATGTCTATAAAAATAAATAATAATAAATTTTCCTGGACAAATCACACAAATTGAATCTAACTCCAAAGTAAGCAAATTATATGCTTGTTTTATGGGTGTTAGTCAACGGTATTAATACATAGAAATAGATACCAGAATAAATTTAATAAACACCCAGACCCAGAAATGCAGACATTTAAATGTTTATCACACAAATGTCTGCCCCCTTCGGGAATCGAACCCGAGCCTCGCGGTTGGTCAGCGTAGTTAAGCGTGTACGCTTGCCACTCGACCAACGAGACAGTCGCGGTCGCGGTCTATACTTGAATGAAATATAGAAAAAGAATTAAATTCTGCTTATTGTAGATATTTAAAAGAATTAGACGTAGGCGACTAAAAAGATGCATCAATACACATTTTTGGATTTTTATAATTTTTAACCGTCTGTATCATGACTGCGATTTACACCGAATCTGCTGAACCTATCGTAAAGAAATTTGGATGGTAGTTGCTTTATATTCCGAAGACGGACAAGTGATACTTTTTATCCCGCTCACTAAAGAGGTTCTCGTGGGAGGGGGATAATTGTTAGAATGTAAATTGGGTTATATTTCAATTAAGCGTAGTCTGATTTAATTTTTTCGATTTTTTGATTTTTAGTATCTGCTATAGATTGTTCTGTAATTTTATCCAGGTCAGAGGTTTTGTAGTTTAGAAGTTACAGACAGACAACACTCATTAAAAAGTGACCAAATAACTTGAGTTCCGAAACGCAGATATTCATTTTGAACGTACAGGTCATTCTATTATATTTACAACATCTGTTCACGCTAAGTCCCACTGTATGGTAGTCAGAGAGTATATGTGACAAGTGAATGAAATACACCAGGTCGGCTAGTATTAAATAATTAGACGTAAGTAAGTAAGTATCTTTACGTCCATATCCCTGAATTGGTAGGCACCCACTACTAGCCCAAAATATTTTTTTTAGAAAATTGGAAAAATCTACATTTTCTTTTTAGACGTGACGTACAGAGTATTTTATAGTATTTAAACAATTCAAACATCAAAATTGTATTCTGCTATTATAGCTATTATAGATAACTAATTAAATAAAACGGTATTTCCACTATTTCAAATAAACAATAGACAATCAGGCGTAATCCTAACAGCGAGGCGTCTCATTTGGAGACAATTTCTACAATAAAATGTCAGTATTAATTAAATATAGAAGAAATGACCACGGGTCAAAACCTTCGAAACACGTTCATCGTTTACATTTTATGACAACGTTATGCCATAGGGGGTCAAGTGACCTTATTTGAGCCGACCACCCCAGGTGGTAGCACCTTTACTCTTTTAACCCGTTTTTTAATGCGACAGTTATAATGATTCTTCATCGAGGCCAAACTTGCTATTATTAAAATTATTTGTAAATCTATGGTATAAATTTTTCATTGACAATTTTGTATACAGTTTATGTGATTGCTGATTTTTTTATCATCTTTTATAACCGACAAAACGGAGATTCAACTCGACATGTATATAATTTTATTAGAAAACGCATAACTTTCTAGCTAGTATGATTATTGTCATTATTTTTTAATAAAATAGAAGATGTTAGGTCTTTTCAAAATAGGTGTCCAAATTTTTATACCGTGTTTAGTAGATGTAATAAAATAAATACATACAATAAACGTGATTAAAACGTGATTTTTTAATTAACTTATCTCATGAAAAATACATAAACTCTGCTTTTGATTGTTAAAATCATTGGAGGATCTTGCATATAACGTAGCAAATAAAAAGTTGGTTTTCTACAAAATATATTTCCTGTTTTTTTTTATTTTAAGTCTAATGGTTGAGTTTATTATTGAATAAGTAATAATAATTACAGTAAGTCTTATGGGAAAAGACCAGGTCCCTTTTATCACATTATTTTTCATGTGAATATCTTCAATTAAATGTACTGAACACTTTCTAAAATATGAATACTTATACTTGGCGGACCTTATACATTCAAGGTAGTTCGAAATATTTTATGGCAGATGCTGTATTACAATTAATTTTAATATTACCAATTCATTTGTTTTTTTAAATTGATAGAAAGTGTTGGTGTCAAAATGCTCATGCTACGCTGGTTCGATCATGTGGAAAGAATGTCAGATGAAAGATTGACAAAGCAGATATACAATACGAATGTAGATGGATGTAGGTACCCGTTGAAACCAAGGTTGACATTCCACTATCAGATCACTCGGATATTATCCGAGGGTGGTGTCAAGAATCTCCGAAACCGGCGTGTTTGTGTGAAAAGGGTAATGAATGTGAAGGTAAGACAGGTTTGTCAGGATCGTGAGGTCTGGCATTCGATACTCTCTGCCTACTTCTTAAGGGACTTGGCGTGAAAATATGTATGTAATTGTTTCTTTGGATGACACAATATTAAAATTAAAGTCTATTTCTGCAGTTCGACTCAGTCTAAAATTAATTATGATATTATAAGCTGAGCCACGGTAATATTACGAGTAGGTATATTACCGTGGCTGAGCCAACTGACATTGTCTTTCCTTTGAATATTGAATTCATGAATTTTCTTATGTTTCCCTAAACTTAATCAATTTCCTATTTCATAAGAACCTTCTCCAGTCAGACACAATAAAACTTTCTTTACACAACAAAAATTTCTTTACACAACGAAACTTTCTTCACACAACGAAAAGGAATCAGCTGATTTGTTCTGATCGTTCATGCGTGATGCGATGAGCATGGGAGATAGAGTTTTTTTATGATACTAGCTATCCCGTCGAACTTCATACAAACAGAACGGATGGGACCGTTCTGTTTGTATGAAAAAAATTAAAATGTTTCTGTTCCTAGTTTCCTCACAGTTTTTGCTTTTTCTTTCTCTTTTATACCTTTCCTAGAGTTCTACGAATAATTGAAAACCAAAATAAGCCAAATCGATCCAGCTGTTCTCGAGTTATAGCAAGACTAACGAGCAGCGATTGATTTTTGTATAATATAAGATATAAGAAAGTTTGTGAAGCACATTGTGATTGGATATAATATGTCTGTTTGGCTATAATTTTTGCCACTTATCACATTGAGGGTATTAGTGTCTTCGGCTAGTCACAGGTGCCTTGGTTGTGCTTCTGCCTAGCTCTTCTGGGATATGAGCTTGAAGATAGTACTATATCCATTTTCCATGACACAAGTACGAAATCAGCCTACTTTTGGGTTATTTATTTCAATATTTTTTACTAGTCAAAATAAATAGGACTAAATATTCTTTTATATCAATTTGACTAGACTTGATTTAAAGTTCAATGACCCCTCGTCCTCAAATCAATTCTCAGAATCGCATAACTCACATCCATACAAACATAATGACATCCGACACTCAATTCAACGCTTGTTCAGTCAAAATGACCCATTCATACACAGAACATATGCTAACAATCCGACCGTGGCATTATTCCAGTTAACCTTAACACTTTAATAGCCTGGATCAGGAATCGAGCCCGAAACGCCTCATTTCATATGCTTCCTGATACAGCCAACACACTACGAGGGAATAACAACTTAATGCTTTGCCCCATTAAATGCAAATTCGTTTAGCGATTTCGTATTGTTAATTGATATTTGTAGGATGGAAACATTGTATGTCAGGTGGATGAAAAAATGAAATGGAACTTAAATTGAAGCTACTAGAGTTAAAATTATAAAACTGAGACAATTTAGTCTAGCGGTCTGGCGGTGGACTTCATGAGATCTCTAATTCGATTCCCAGGTTGGAACTGTCTATATTTAGCACCAAAAATGTATTAAGTTATGTTTTTTGGAGTTCAAGCTCTGAGCTGCTTTGAATCCTAACCTATTTTTTATTTGTCGAAAATACTGAAAGGCTGTTTAAAAAAATAATTTAATAAAACGGACAACTTTTATAAAGAACTAGCTGTCCCGGCGAACTTCGTTCCACATATTCAGTTTGTATGGGAAAAAGTAAAATGCTGTTTTTCTTAGTTTTCTCACGAGTTTTTTCCTTTTTCTTATCTTTTAAACCTTCCTTGGAATTGAACAAATAATTCAAAACCAAAATTAGCGAAATCGGTTCAGCCGTCCTCGAGTTTTAGCGAGATTAACGAACAGCAATTGATTTTTATATATATTATACAAAATTTTTTAATTGTCAAATATTTGTCATTAGAAAGAAGCGAGCTGTCTCAAATAATTCGACTTTAAACTATTTAGCGGTCAGTTTTTTTCTTTTTTTTTCAGGAATATAGTATTTTGTCAAAGTCTAACGTACAATCTGTAACGATAATTACATTAAATAATAATTAAACCATTTCTGTAGGTGTATAGAATATATCTTTATATATATAATTCTTCTGTAAGTGTGTATGTCACTAAACTCCTTCTAGACGGCTGGACCGATGTTGATGAAAGTTTTTGTGCGTGTTCAAGGGAATTCGAGAATGGTTAAGATTCACAATTTGGTCTCCTGGAAAACGTTTTTTTAATTATTTTTTTAATAATAAGTCGTTGTTGATTTTGGAATGTTTCACATCGGATCCGACAGACTGCGCTACTGTCGATGCATTAATGTCAAGCGATACGAAGTTTGCTGGGTCAGCTAGATTAATTATAAAATTACTCTCGCTCTATAGTCTATACCATGCTATAGGTAGGTATGTATAGTTTTTTCCAGTTTACCAAAACTTGGCATTGTTTGATTTAGAATGTTTTAGTAGTCTTCTATTCAAGTGGTTTTACCTGCATTTTCAATAAAATTAATAACCAGAGATACTTACTTACTTACTTACGCAGGAGGCTGACCATCCTAGCCTCAGGTTGACAACGCACCATTAGGTACCACATTTGGTGTCTATAGGCGACGGCATTTCTTACAATCAGGAAATCCGTCTGCTTGTTGTCTCCCTATAAATTAAAAAAAAGAATCAGGTATGGTAGATAACTTCTACAAACTGAACAGTTAGCAGTACAAGTTAATTCGCTCCAGCTAGTGCAGTAATGAAATAAGGCTTTAAATTTGAGAATCGATGGAGTTTATTATTTTAAAACAATTACTTATACCCTTTGGTTTTATATAGTTACAAATTTCATATCATATTATGTCCGAGTAAAAGTGAATATCCGCAGCACTGAGACATCACTTAACATTTAATCTGTCATTAAGTCACTTTTGTATAGAAAAATATGACGACTGATTAAAAGATAATTGCCATACTTGAATCTCGCTTATGCTCGGGTCTTATATTCAAGAAACAAGTCGTTTTGACTATGGATGGTAGTATTTTGTACTATTAGTAAGCTAAAAACGGTTGCTCGATCTTGATAGTAAACTCGGAACATTTCATGAAAAGTAACGCTCCGTTACATCTGAGTAAACTACGAATAGTTAATGCTACTGATGAAATTGGAGTGGGTTTTTTTTGTAGTTTTACAACTACTTTTTGTTGAATAAATCATGACGATCCTTTTTTACTTTATTAAAATCGTAAAAAAAAACATTGGCAAAAACTTTTTTTGCCAAGTTTTATATCAAAGTTACATATTCATGTATTGATTAAATTTTGGTAACCAGATTATGCGCTACTGAAAGAGATAAAGTAGGTATATACTTCGCTTTGGCTAAAGTTACAAAAAAAACGTTGGTCAGTACCTAGTATCTTTAAGCCCACATTCCCGAAGAGTTAGGTACAACCTGGGTACCTACGATTCGTTGAAAGCACGAAGAGGTAGGAAGAGTTAGGTAAAACCTGGGCACCTACGATTAGTTGGAAGCACTTTCTTCGTAGCACCACTAGCCGAAAATACTAAGTGATAAGTGCCACAATTATCGCTAACCAGGCATTATTTATTTTAATCCTGGACAACGTAGTATTTGTTAGATATAAAAAACAAACTTTGAGTTGCTCGACCCGGTAATCTAATCCGAGGCCGTGTATTTCATGAAAGTTGAGAGAAACGCCATAAATATTCCAATCTTTCAATCACCTATATTTCAAATGAATTCCGATATCCAAAGAGTTCGCGCTACTGATTCGGACCTCCGCCACTTTATTGTTTTCAAACTTTTACGACCTACACTAAATCACCAGGTTCTCGGAAAGTTTTAACCGTTCCGAAATATGATTTCGCCGTTATCTTTTCTAAAATTTATATAAATCGCAGCTACCTACACAACTTGTTTATGTTTGACTTTTTAATTGTATTCTTAATTAAAATTGTGTAAGGCTGTTTCAAAATAGAACTTATCTCATTCATATACATATCTGTAGTCATTTTCGTATTTTTTTTCAATTCAATTTGTTCTGTTCTGTTTTGCAGCTTCGACTTTTAATATATTGTAATTTTATTGTATAAATTAAACAAAATCTCGTTTAAATTAGAAGATAAAAAATATATAGCCTGAAACAAAACGATGGGAACAAAACGTCTATAGACAATAATGAAAAGAAACAAAGAGATTAAAAAGCGGGAAGAAACCTGTCGACGCCATGTTGTGTGGCAGTCGGCCTTCACGCCTCGACCGGCGCAGATAATCTTTGGAAAAAAGTACCGAACAGGAGGCACTGGTTGTGAAACAAAAAACCTTAAGTATATTGAATTTATACGGGAAAACCGCTTCTTGTAGCTTCTGAATAAGGTTTATATTTGCCTGTGAAGTTGGTTAGTTAAATCTTTTGTAATGAGGAGAAGCGAAAGAAAGAGCATCGTCATTGTGCGCCTGCGCCGTCGTTGATGACCTGTCAATTTCAACGTGTACGCTGCACGTCTGAAAAAATGACATTAGACTTGGCCATCTATTATTTTGACTTTAAGTGGGGAGATGGAGAGGAGATTGATCGTGTTTAGCTCAACCCTTTTAATTATACCGCATTCAGAGCTTTGTGTATTGTGTTTTTACTGCGGTGAATGCTACTTATTGTGCTTTGAGCAATGTCTGGAGTTAAATGAGTTCTACTGGTTTATGGCACATACATCATTTATTAATATCACCTATACTTTAACTTAATAGATGAAATGTAAATATTGCTTTAAACAAACAATAAGCTGAAATACTTCAGATTACTTTTGAGAAAATGAACGCCATTTCTTTATCTTTATTTGTCACAACGACAGATATTTCCCAAAAATTATCTACGTTTTTTTTTGTTTTGAGTTTGAAAATTGAGTCTAGCAACATTTCATCCGTACTTATTTAGTGGGGTTTGTTGATATCAAATGTTGAAAAAAGGCTAAACAAATGTTGACGAACGGACGGAGGGATTTTAAGCACGACTTTATATTTCCATTTTGGTATCATCAATTTTTTTTATATTTTATTACTTTGTATGTAAAGTGCAACTTGGGTAAATAAGGAAGGTACTTGAGGCACTTGAGTAACTCCACAAACCCCCTCTTGGACTCCCCTACTACTAATTAATTAAACTCACGTCTAGCCACCAGTGGGTATAAGGTGCCGATATATCAAAGGCATTAAATTCCTTGACAATTATGATAAAGACAAACTATGAATTGATAAGAACCAAATTAGGTGATCGAGCTGTAAGGATCTTACACCTATCTTTTACATATATTTTTTTATTACGACATTGGTGTTAGCAACTGCCATTTATTACCAATTTAAATTTATGACACTTGAATAATAAAGCCCAGTTACTACTTTTATGAGAAATAAATGTTAACTCCATTTTGTAAAGCTTCGTTTTATGTATTTAATATCTAAGCATTTAATCTTTAGTGCCTATTTAATATAATTATAATTTAATATTGAATAAATCATTATATGTACAAAATACATGAAAATTATGCGAAATACAGGTGCGTATTTAGACGATAGAAATCATGATCTAATAAAGATAGAGCGACCTAAATAAAGCGTTAATTAGACATTCGTTAATAGTTAGGCATCCTTATGAATCTTTCCTTAAAAAGGATTTAGCTTTTTTAATTACTTTAGCTTCCTTTTAGAATTTTTGACAAAACATTGATGTTTGTGTGAAAATATGTTAAATTAACGACATAGTATTAATGAAATGTGTAAATCAAAATGTGCCTGTCACATTTATTAGAGTATAACGTAAAATTTTTGGCCATATTTTATGGTAAATTATAAAACAGTAAAAATACTTCAGCAATTACTTTTCGTATGCAAGTGTGTGTAAAATATTCTAAAAGGCAAAATTATTAAAATGGCTTGAAAATTTCCAGGGACAGTTAATAATTGGGTTATTGAAGATATAAGAGGTGTGATGGATGAGTCTCGGAAACCGGGGTGTTTGTGTGAAGAGTAATGAATATGGATGGAGTTAGGCATGTATGCAAAGATCGTGATATTGGCACTCCATACTCTCTACCTACCGCGCAAGGGACTTGGCGTGACGATTTTTTTATATTAGAGCTCAGCGAAACAGCAAACTACTCTCCTGAAACCACAGCCGTGGTCTATAGACACCATGGATGTTTCAGGTGCGTCGCTGTACTGAGGCCGGGGTGAAAGACCTATTTTGCAAGTCTACTGGCTATCCTACCCTTCATACCAAAACATGACAGAGTTATTATGGCGGCAGGAATAGATAAGGCGGTAGATCTCTATCTACCCAGGAAAGTTACTACACTGCACTCTACCACCAGTAGAAATGATAATTTCCCCGTGTTGGTCCGGGCTCCTTTGTAGAATAGACCATCTGCCTTCCTTGCCAGGCAGCTTGTAAAAGGCGAGCAAAGGTTCACTGTCACTAACACCGTGAATTCTGACTAGGTGGTAGAGTTTGGCAGCGACTCGCCCGGATTGGTACCACCGCCTTACCTATTCCTGCCGCCATAACGTCATGACGTGTTCCGGTTCGGAGGGTAAAGTAGCCGGTAAATTTACTTTTGCTCGAGGCCTAACATCCCGGCCCCAGCTTGGCAACGCACTATTAACACCTTTGGTGTCTCTAGGCGGCGTTAATTTCTTACCATCAGGAAATCCGTCTGCTTGTTTGCCTTCCAATACCTATCATAAAAAAAAAACAGATTATTTCGTTCGAAATTTGTGGTTCGAAATTTAAGTATTTTTCTTGATTTTTGTGACTTAAACAGACTTAGTAGCAATGGACTTTTGTGGAAGAACGTTCTATCAAATAAAAAAACGGTTCATAGATGACCGAAAAATCGGTTAACAAATTCAAAAATATGTAGGAAATAGACCTATAGCCTCCTTCTTTTCGAAGTCTGTTAAAAATGATAACGGATTTGAGCTTTTTCTGGAAAAATAATTTGAATACGTCCCTGGGATGATTCTGTATATTTTTTAATTTATTTAAACTTTATTGTACACAAATAAAATTAAGATTACAAAAGGCAAACTTAACGCTATATGCATTCTCACCCAGTCAACCTTTAGGTCAACAGAGATCAAATATGTAGGTACCTACCAAATAAACAAAAACAGAGAATAAAACAAATAAATTTGAACTTTAATGAAACGACTTGAATGTATAATATACTCTATCTATCTATTTATATATAAATCGGTATTGATATCAGTAATCAAATATAATCGTCAACATTGTACTCAAACAAAGTCGTGGGCCTGGGCTAGTTCTGTTCTCTCAGTAGCGGTTAGTTCGTTATGGTGCATATTATTGCGCATGCGCGTGCGATTCTTCGCATCATCTTATTGTGCGATTTCATATGCTCATATTGTCATTAGTGTTAGTAGGTTTTACAGGGTTGCCACCTCCCACTATTCGCTAGTGGAGTAAAAGCTTCTTCTTTAGATAAGTGTATGTACTTATAGAAAATATTTGTGACGAACTTCTTTGTCAGTACATAGATTTTCTATGGCATTAAGCAACGAACAAGCAGACGGGTCTCTTGAGAACAAGACCACTGATGGTAGAGCTGTACAGTAACTTGAGTAAGAGACCCACTACAAATTATCTTTTCTATTTCTGCCGCCATAATAACAGTGTCATGTTCCCGTCCGAAAGGTAGGGTAGCTGGTAGACTTGCGTAATAGGCCTAACATCCTGGCTCTAGGACGGCGACGCACCTGTTACATCTATAGTGTCTATAGACCATACTTGCCTCTTATCATCAGGAGAACCGTATGAGTATTTGCTGACCTATCCACAAAAAAAAGAAAAGTAAAACCTACCATACTGGCAAAATCGTAGTGATCAAGTTTTTTCTATAATTAACAACTCTAATCTCTATCACTTTAATAGAGTGCAAATAATTTAAGATAGAGTGTGATTTATATGTGTGTTTAGTAGTCACAGATGTAATAAAAAATATTCAATAAGTGATATTTAAATTGCCGTTGCCTCCTTTACTATAAAAGTTGCAAGCTTTGGCAAGCAAGCAAAAATGCAAGATCACAAAGCGGGAAATGATGTTGAAGGTATTTTTCGTTGCATTATTTTTAATCTGCATATTAGTATGTAGATAACATACTATTATCTTATTATAATGACATTGCCACGTCTTAAAAATGTTCCCACAGTTTTATTTTGTATTTGTACTGTCGCATGTGGCGGTTTTTTGCATAAGCTACTGACGTTGATGCAAATATCTTTTAAATGTCTTTTTAACATGTCGTAAAGTTTAATGGCGGTACGAGTTTAAATATAAAGACACTATTATGATACATAATATAAATGCTAATCATTCATAATGTATGCTAATAACGTTTAATTCTTACCCAATTACATACCGCAAAGACTAATGTGTTTCAACAGTCTATGATTGTTTAACTTCATATTATACGTCGCATCCGCGTTCCTTTTTCTATTATTTTTTTTGATATTGGAAGGCAAACAAGTTGACGGATTTCCTGATGTTAAGAAATTCCCGCCACCTAGAGACACCAAAGTTGGTAATGGTGCGTTGCCAACCTGAGGCCGGGATGTTAGGCCTCGAGCAAAAGTAAGTTTACCGGCTACCTTACCTCCGAACCGGAACACGTCATGACGTTATGGCGGCAGGAATAGGTAAGGCGGTGGTACCAATCCGTGTGAGTCGCTGCAAAACTCTACCACCTAGTCATATGTCACGGTGTTAGTGATGATAAGCCTACGCTCGCCTTTTACGAGCCTTTTTGCCTGGTAGGAAGGCAGATAACCTATTCTGCAAAGAAGCACATATCAACACGGATTAAAAAATAAAAAGCCTTCCTAACTGAGTAAGAGCTAACTAAATCTACGTTGAAAATATTCTAAGAAGGTAAGGAAGAGTTAAAAGGTATAACACAGTATTTTCCTCGTGTTAGTATAGAGTTCCTTTGAACTACAGAGTCAAAGCTTTCGAAGCAGTTTATAATAGACAAGGTTAGATATTCGAGGACGTCCCCTTTCCGAGACCCTTAACGATACCTTCCGTTTATGATATAGTATGTGCGATGCTAATTGTCCAGCTTTTTGGAAATAAATATGCACTCACATACAATTTCGTGCCAAAACATAAAAAATCCTTAAAATTGTCAAACCTCAGCCAAAACAGTGATTTGAAAAGCAAATTTTAATTTTCATATGACACTGTTAATAACGCTATATGTCTGGATTTTTTTATTTCTTATCCCGATTTACAAAAGTTTTTCTTTGTAAATCGGAATAAGAAATAAAAACAATATTTCTTAGTAAAAACATTTTTATTTATTGTAAAAAAATTAAATTGATCCCGCATTTGAAATACCTATTTTTTATTTTATTTATTGTTTTCCGCAAATTCGTATTTCGAAATGCCAAACTGATTGAAATTGATAGAACAACATGACTGAGAGCTGGTTCTGTGATACACACTTCGTTTGGTACTTATTCCTGCCAGGTAACACTCTGCTAGCCCTTGTCATGTTCTGGTCTGGAGGGTAGGGTAACTGCTAAACTAGCTCGTGCACGAATTTTAACACCCGAGAGTTGAGGAAACGCACCATCATCGCCTTTGGTGTCTACGTATTCTTACTATTAGGAGATTATTTGCTAGTAGGTATGCCTTTCATAAAAAATAATTAAATACGTTCATCTACGTATGTACGTACTAATTCCGCTAATTATATATACTGTAAATCTAGGTTAGACCGAGTTATTAGTATTTTACACTTCGTACACAAAAGCGATTTAGAACATTATGTTAATTGTTTTAAGAAAATATTAGTCTGATTTTTGTTTACGATGTGTTGAAAGCCTCAAAATTTAACTGATTATCTTCTAAGACGTGTAATATAAATGAATCCACAGTGATAGTGATCAGAATATGTAACGTGAGGAAATAAATCGTGTATTGTTTGGATTATGTTCGTAAAACGTAAACGTAAACTAATTATTTACGAAACTTGAACGTTTATAACACTCGAAAGATAAACGTAATGTAATTTTAAAATGTTTTGTATATCAAATTAGCACGTCAAAATGCTAATTGTTTTATTAAAGCATTAAATAATATCCACTTTTTTCATGAAGATTGTTGCATTTTTAAAATGAGTCAGGTAGTATACGTAATATACGTGCCGTTTGAGATATTAACCATATGTTTTCAATATGTCTGTCTGTTTCTAAAACCTTTTTTTGACCTTAGAAAATTAAATAGATAAGGTTATTATTGAACAACAAGCTGTTACCCGCGGCTTTGCCCGTGTGGCATTTGATATATTTATTAATTATGCCCCATTAATAAGGACTTTCATACAAACTTTTAAACCCTTAGGGGTTTTCCAATCTAATAAATAGAAAAGAGATGAATTTTTTTAGGAATTGTCAATTTGTGTTTACGTTTTTTTTCGAGGAATAGACTTAATGTCCGTAAAAATGTCATACCTATACAAAAAACTTGATTATTTAACACTGTCTAAATTTGATTTCCAACATAATATGTTTCTCGTAAAGAGCAACATGTCTTGGCTTAGAATACAATTTAAGATATTGTTAGGTACACATGTAAAAAATTAAATACTTGTTGAACACACGTTTTGCATATGTGTTCAACGAGTGTTTATTTTTTTGTATTAAGACAGTTATTTATTTCCACAATAAAAATATCCCGTTAAATTTTAAAATAATGGTCACATTCCATATATAAATTTACCGAAACACAAAAGTACCGAGACGTAGAAAATAAATAAGCCACTGCACACGCACGCTGCGCCTGCGCAGCAATCTCAGTCCGTCACGACCTGCGGTCACGGAGCTACATCCATACCACTATAATATCTCTACATAATAGCTATAAGTATAGCGGGACTCAGTCAATTTTTACTAGTAGCTTGTACGTTTTTATTAAACTTTAAATGGCAAGTCATAATAACATAGCTCTGAAGATACTAAAAGTGAAATTGTTCGGTTTTTCTAATTTTCCGGGAGTACTAAACAGTAGTAGGTAGGCCCGAATTATTATTGTTATACTTATTTTGGGCGAAATAGCTGCTATCCATTGTTATCATCATTGTTATGTTATTCTTGACTAGCGGCCCGCCCCGGCTTTGCACGGTTATAAAACATACATATAAACCTTCCTCTTCCAACACTTTATCTATTAAAAAACCGCATCAAAATTGATTGCGTAGTTTTAAAGTTTTAAGCATACAAAGGGACTTAGGGGCAGAGGAAGCAACTTTGTTTTATACTATGTAGTGAAGATAGGATAGCCGTTAGACACATGCGCGGATTTCAGCCATGAGATGACGATGCGCCAATAAAATCTATGGTGGCTATAGGCGACTTGTTTTTATCATCAGGAGGTATGCTAGTCTATAACATTCATACTTGTAGATATAATAATCAGAAAATTATATGTTTGCAATCATCTCACAAAACTTAGGTTTTATATAGATAACTATTTCGAACACATCAGCTTTAAAGAATCCGCATAGAATTGGTCCATTCGTTTATGAATAATGCCACAAACAGATAGACACACACGTACACACACAAGTCAAAGTTATAACACCGAGTTCTCCAGTCGGGAGCTAAGCAACGGCTTTTGGGTGCCCTCGTGAATCGTATCGGATAACTGAAATGATGATGAATGGCGGGAAATCAAAGCCAAACAAACAATATCGTTAAATAAACCATGGATTAAACTCGTAACGAGGTCACGCTATTCGTTTCGCCGTATAAAAAAATAATTTAACAGCGATTTTTCACAGGTATCTGATAGATTGGCTACTAATTTGTCTAGTCGGGGATCGAGCCAGCGCCCGCGCATACCATTGTGTTTGATCAAATATGGCGTCACTAATGTGTCTATGGACGCTGACATATTACTCTTTCGAATGGTCTCTCTGTTGTTTATGACGTTTTCTTTGTTTATCGTCTGTGGAATTAGGGTGTCTTATGATGTAAAGATCAGGGATTGACCTTTGTTTTTAAAAGCACGTAATTGAATAAGAATTTGAAATTAGAATAAGGTTATAAATTATCTTCCTTCCACGCCATGTTGTTTTGCGTCTACTGTGTAGAAAAGATCAAGTTTCTGAGCTCATAAGAAGCGAGATCGTTGGTGGCAAAGTACCATGGAGTAATTTGCCATGGAGGGGATCCTCCGCCTTTCCTATTCTTGACGGCGTAATGACTGTCATGTTTCGTACCATAGGTTAGGGCAACTTGCACAGTAAGTCCACTAACACCCTGATCATAGCAAAGCCACCTTCAATATCTATGAAATCGATAGGACACAGCTGCCTCTTACTATCAAGAGAGTCGTCTCCAGTTTGTTGTCTTACCACACAAAAAACATAGAGTTAAAGGAGAGTGAAAAGATATCATAATCTTGGGCTTTAAGTGTAAGAAACGTAGATATATTACATTATAAAAACCCTTGTTTTATTTAAGCTATCACTTAAAATTTCGTCGACTTGAACAATCAGAATCAGAATTGAAAAAAACTTTGTTTATTTTGACCACACATATGGTAGTACTTGTGCGCGTCGACAATTGTATAAACTACCACCGGATCGGAATCGAGGTCACACACTGACAAGATCCGACAAAAGAAATTCAGTGGGCTAGTCTGTTTTAAATTCGTTATGTATTTACTTACAAAATAGTACGAGATACGAAACATAAAGTATGCAGTACAGTCTTATAACAATTACTTAATCTATCTATACTCACTTATAAAACAATATATCCTGACTGACTGATTCGTCATCGCCAAACAAAATTTTTGAAAGTTATTGCCATGAAATTTAATGAACAGGGTCGTTTATTGAGTAGACACCCAAAAAAAACTGAATTTTGGAAATTGGTTGAAAGTTTGGATGGAAGATCGTCATTTTTTAAATTAGAAACATGAAAAATTATTTTAGGGCTACTTATTAAAAAAATAGTATATACGTGTTTAAGCGTTTCTGATCCCTAAGGGGATGAAACGGGTCTTGAAAGTTTGTATCTAGGTCATTTGATGAGCTATTATAAGAGATAACAGCTAATCTTAAATAAAATAATAACAAATTACATTACAAATTGGAGATACATATGATTGAAACGGCATGCATGTTCAACTTCTAAATATTCTAAAATTTTATAATAGGTGTCGGAATAAAATAGCATGAGATTTAGTAAAAATTAAGTTACACAACACAGTTTATGTTTATTCATTATTGGAATTACATTAATAACATTAATTTATTTAATTCATCAATTGTTTATTCATGTTTATTCACATCAATCTTTAAAGCCCTTGTTTCCTCAGCATCTCTAAAGTAGCTACCAGGAAACCTAACCTAAAACATAAAACTAACTATTTTTAGGATACAAAGTACGAAATTGTACCTATCCCTTTTTTTTCGTTGGAGATGAGTAGAAAAGACTAGCAGTAACCAAGTATGAATAAATTTATTTTTGTATTTGAAAAGATAGCTAGTAGTAGTAGCAAGTAAAACCACGCTCTCCTCGTTATAAGAGATAATGTTGACCTAAAAACAACATAGATGTTATAGGTGCGTCGCTGTCATGTATCTAAAATTGACTTTGATGAAATCTCATCTTACTTAGTGTTTTGTTTACAATATCTGAAATAAAAGTTTATGATGTGTAATGGACAAAATTATATTTATTTAATTAACCGACTCTAAATAGGTTATCAATTTGACTGTATGTTTTTTTTTATTTTTTAATTGTATGTTTGTTACGCCATTACTCGGCTAGTAATAAACTGATATTGATGATTCTTCTTTGGAAAGATAGTTCATGATTCCGTGGTGGATCCGGTGGTGTTTTATGATAATCCGACTAGTAGTTTACGAGTTATACTTGTTAATGCACAAATATTCTTCTATGTTTACAACATTATTAACGATGTCGTCAACATAGATAAAAATGTATATATTATTAAACATAACTCAAAATTAACAGTGGGATGATGATAAAATAAAATAAAATAAATCATTAGCTATCTTAAAAAAAAATTCAGATTACGAAATGGTAATGATAAAACTAGAGTCAATTTTATGCACTTTTAAATCATTCATGAATCATATTCAAATAATACCATTTGGCTTGTAATTATAATAATAATAATAACATTTATAATGTACTACATTGTCTTAAAAGAATTAATGAAGTTTTATACAAATAATCACTGCAATCACATACTTAGCGTATAATGACCGTATCTTAAGAAATAAATTTTATTCTCGAATTTTATTTGTACGTTCATTTTAACATTAGGCGTAAAATGTGAAATTTAATGAACAAAATTCTCAACAAATATCCATTAGTTATACTCTCAAAAATGAATATTAAAATTTAATACATTTTGTATTAATTTTTTAATTGGAGAGTGCTTTGTTAATTAAAATTAAAATGTATAATTTGAACGCGTTTAAAATAAAAAATAATTATAAAGATATGAAGTAGAATAAGCATGAAATTTCTGTTTTTGTGGATGTAAAACACATAATTAAACAAATACCGAAGTTCCTGCGAAAGTTTTGTAAACTAAATTTTATTTTGACTTATTAATTCAAGCTTAATATGAAACTTTCATGGAAATATCGCTTTAAAGTTTTTGTTTGGAATTCAAATGAACTTTTCTATTTCTAATCTCAACATTTAGTACATACCTATCATATTATCCCTAATTTGAAAAAGGTCACCCATTTTTTATTAAAAATACAAAAAAGTAAAATTGATACATTTCCATAAGAACAAGCCAAAACGTAAAGATTTAACATAGACGACAAACTGAGGAGACAATATGACACAAACCGATAACAGCCGAAGCTATAAGCTATTATACATATAAGGATGTTTCGCACGCATGTTCCCGGCGCAACGTCGATAAAAGAGGGCGTGGTCGTCGCCGTCACATCGACGAATCACAATCATCTGTTCGATGTATGCGTATAGCGCCCTTTAATGTGTGCCGCGACTGTAAAGAAGTGTGCGTGTTCCGGCGTTTTGTATATGGGCGTATATAAGTATACGCCGGCTACCGTCTCTACAAAGAGTTCCCATATCTTTTATGTTCGTAGATCCTTATCTTGCGGTTTCTTATTTTACATTTAAGATGGTGGTCTCGAATTAACGGTCGGCACCATAAACACGCTATAACACTTTAATATGCCTGTAATACGAAATAATCTGTGATTTTAACTGCTATTCTGCGCTAATAGCTTGTAGATGTCCAGATACTGAAACGTAATTTTGACGGAATAATTATTCATGAGACAGACTGATTGAATTATATTGTTAACGGCTGTTAATTGCTGACAAACATTAAGATAGGGCTGTGATAAAACAGTGAGCGATAAAAGTAGTGTGACAAAACTTCAAGTCTAAAATTAATATGTACACATACATACATGTCCCTTACATAAGTAGCTTCATCAGTATTTATGTAGTGGCTTACTTATGATAATGGAAAGCAAACAAGCAGACGGATTTCCTGATGGTAAGAAATTCACGCCGCCTAGAGACACCAAAGGTGGTAATGGCGCGCTGCCAACCTGAGGCCGGGATGTTAGGCCTCGAGCAAAAGTAAGTTTAACACCTCACCCTCCGATCCGGAACACGATCACGGCAATCACTGACGTTATTGCGGCAGGAATAGGTAAGGCAGTGGTATCAATCCCGGCGAGTCGCTGCCAAACTCTACCACATAGTAGTTTAAAAAAGATTTAAAAGACAAGAACTTTACCTTAGAACCTTATCCGAGGGTGGCGTCAAGAGTCTCCGAAACCGGCGTGTTTGTATGAAAAGGGTAATGAATGTGAAGGAAGCCAGACAGGTTTGTCAGGATCGTGAGGTCTGGCACTCGATACTCTCTGCCTACCCGTAAGGGACTTAGCGTGAAGATATGTATGTATGTAAGAACGTTACTTGAAGTTGTTAAATTTGTATTAGCGTAATTATGAGCTAAAAAATTAAAAAGTAAACGCCTAACCTTGTCATTGACGAGATTCGGACTCTATCCCCGACTGTATCGAAATATGTGATGGGGATATTATATTTATGTCATGAACGGCACTATTCCATAATAAGATAGTATCCTATAGTAGATTCCATAGTAAGATGCATAATGATTTTGCTTCAGCATTTATAATTTGTATCGTAAACCAACTTCGATATTAAAAAAATAATTTACTTCCTAACCCTAATAGGTCAAATCGATAACTTTTCCTTGGGTATTATTTATTTTATACAGCCAAACCTTCGCAATAGTATTATCAGTAGCTATAAATGCTTCTGTGGTCTAATAAAGGCGTTATCCATCGAAACCTTCGCAGTATTTTTATTTGTAAGGTACTTGCATCTAAGATAGCCCAGTTCTTATGATGGCCCATTTTCAATATTTTGTATTTACTAAAGTTTGAAAGAGTTTAAATTACTAACTTCGGAACAAAGTAACATTTAAATTTTTTCAAATTTTAAGCAATACAATATTTTGAAAATGTAGCCCAGTTCTTAAGATGACCCACCTTAGGCCTTAGGCGCAAGTACCTTAGATATGAATACTTCTGTGATATAGCGGTCTAGTATAGATGTTGACTATTTAAGGTGCTGGGTTCGATTTCCGCGTCGATCAACTCAAAAATAAAATAATAAAAACAACATTGCCAATTATAGTACAAGTGGTCGGTTGACAAAATGTTTGAAACCTATCATACTGTGGGACTAAATTACATTTGACTGATCATGGATGCCAGTTGCCTTTGCCTACCCATTCGAGATACAGGCGTAAAGATACTCACTTAAATATTTTAGAAGTATAGGATCTAGGTGTATGTGTTTAGGTAAAACGTGAAAGTAGGTACGGAAATAAAACTTGCATCCTAATTAAACCATTTTAGTAGTAGGTGTCTTTTACTTAGTAGTAGTAAGTATGACACACCTGAATGAAACTGAAGCAAATATAGGTATATTATTAATAATAATAATAACATTTATTTGCGCAAATAGGGTAAGGAGGATCTTAAATACTAAACAAGCTCTTGATCCTATTTTACCAAGTAGTTGGCATGCATGACAAATATTTTAATCAATTGACTTTATTCAATAGATGGTAGTGTATACAAAATTATTCCATCATTAAATTAAAATTTCTATTTTCAAATTAATCACATTTACTAGTATATTTATATCATGATTAATATATTAAATTCCAATAATAATAAAAAATAATGTCCGAATACTAAAACGATTGTCAATAAAATAAATGTCAAATTAATAAAAAATAAAAATATTGTAATTATGTAGTTAAATATTCATTTATGTCATAAAAGCGTTTTTCACCTAACAGATACTTTTTTGAATCAATCTCTGTTAATATTGTAAAGTTGATGTGTATATTCAATGTATTTTCCTTCAACGTCAAAACTGCTGAACAGATTTTCATAGCCCGGTGAAGTTGTAAAAACCTCGCGGTTAACAACTTAGCCATTCAAAAAAATGAACAGATTTTAGTGAGTATTGTCAGAGAAAGAGAGAGAGATAGAGAGAAAGAGAGGAGGTTGCATACATCAGCAAGTATATCAGTAAAATCATTTTAAGGGAATGTGACCTTATTTATACACCTTTTTGCACTTTACATAATTTATGCTATTATTTTGGCCTATTTTTCAATTATTTATATTTAACACCTGTAATAGGACTGTCCTTGAAAAGTCAAGATAGTGAGGCTTCAAAATTGCCGATTATGAACACGTGTCAGTTTACTATATTAATTCGATATGATTTATTTATTACATGTTTTTATGGATTTTCTTTAAACTTTTATCAAATGTTTTTTAATTTACATAGGTTAATAATGGTGGTAATTCTGCTGTTCACAAACTAAACTTATTTTAAATGCGTGCTATCTTTCTTTTAAACAAAAACAAAAGAGATGGAACGTTTTAGACATATCAGATTAGTCCGAACATGTCAAATCGCGATGTTTTTAATCGACGTTTTCCGAGTAATAGTTTAAACGTCTGTAGAAATGACGTGTACGGTCTAATTTGACAGCGCTTTATTTGTTTCTATTTGTGGGTGTGTTTATTATTATTATAGTATTTACTAGCTTCCGCCCGCGACTCCGTCCGCGCAAATGTCGGTCTTCGCGTGATAAAACTGAAAAATTAAGATTTTTTTTTCTACGTAATTTTCCATGATAAAAAGTATCCCATTTTATGCCCTGGATAACAAGGTATAATTATACCAAGTTTCATCGAAATCGAACCCTTAGTTTTCACGTGATGCCTGAACATACAGACAGACAAAAAAATTTTTTAATCACATATTTGGGTTTGGTATCGATCCAGTAACACCCCCTGCTATTTATTTTTTCAATATTTTTAATGTACAGAATTAGCCCTTCTACACATTTAGGTATTATAATATGTAAAGTTATGCGTTTGATATCTAAAACTCAAAAACTTGTAGGTATTTTACTTACTTTAGTTTAGATCAGTTTGTGTTACATGACCAAAGCAATTTGCTGAAAATCGGTTCGACAAATGCTTGACATTGATCCAGCTCTTTTAAAAAAAAGACATCTTCCACCTTTTACGAGCTCTTTTTTTTATGAAATTGGAAGGCAAACAAGCAGACGAATTTCCTGATGGTAAGAAATTCACGCCGTCTAGAGACACAAAAGGTGGTAATAGTGCGTTGCCAACCTGAGGCCCGGATTTTACGCCTCGAGAGGTAAGTTTACCGGCTACCTTACCCTCCGAACCGGAACACGTCATGACGTTACGACGGCAGGAATAGGCAAGGCGGTGGTACCAATCCGGGTGAGTCGCTGCGAAACTCTACCCCCTAGTCAGGTGTGACGGTGCTAGTGACGGTAAGCATTTGCTCGCCTTTTACGAGCTGCCTGGCAGGAAGGCACATGGTCTGTTCTGCGAAGTAGCCCGGACCAACACGGGGAAAATCCTTTTTAAAAAAAAGCTTATTATAAAAGTTTTCTTTTATAACAAGATTTGGTGATGTGAAGGCTTTATGAGTTTAAAAAAATGCCTATTCCTGACACGCGCCTAGTATCTACAACACTAATTAAATTTGCGGAAGCCACAAAAATCGTTTTAAATATCAGAGGGGCGTTCGATTTGAAATCGAGTACAATAAAAGGCAGTTTGCTGTTAAAATTCGATTACGACCGAGAGACGGGACAAAGAAAGTCGTTTATTTGGGGCTGGATATTGATTTCAGGACTGCAGTTGTCATGTTCAGCACAGAAATAGGGACAGTCATCTTTGATAGGTTTTATGTGTGGACGGTAAGGTTTTATTCATTTATTTTGCTTAGATATTCTTTTTTGTATAATATGAATACAAAAATACATTATATTATAAAAAATATATAGACAACAAAAAAAGTATAAATGTATAAAGTAATCTTTGACAGACAAGTAGGAAGAAGAGATAATTTAAAAGTGAAAAATAGAACGACTGTTGTTTAAGTATAAACTAAAATAAAAATACATTCGAAAAAGTAAATACTAGATTTTAGCAAAAATATTTAAAACGCACTATCATTTTAGACTTAACTTTCTTACATAAAAATTTGGCTGGGCCTTTAAAAAAATGCAACTCATTATAGAGCAGATTTTTTTACTTTGAATAGGTTAATTTCAGTATTTTTATGTAAATTAATACAAATATTGTTATTCATAAATATAAGTTCGAATGCGAGAACGGACAGACAGACAAACAGACATAACGAAAATATAAGGTTCCATTTTTGGCCTTTGTCTATGAAACCCTAAAAAAGAAACTAAGATTTTTGACGCAATAGCTTGATTGTTAAAGAAAGTTTATATTGCAGGGCACTAGTACAAAACATTTTATTTTTTTAACTCTACTAATATTACAAATGCGAAAGTTTCTATGTTATTTTGTTCCAAAAACTGCTGGACAGATTTGCATAAAATTTAGCACACTCATCTCTATGTGAACAACTTGAATTAACACATAGGATTTATTTATTTTGTTACTCCTTCACGCAAAAAATGATGAATAGAGTTTCAAATTTAGCACACACATAGAGGGTACCTTGAATTAACACATAGGATAGTATTTATCCCGAAAACATGTTCCTGTGGGACCAATAACAACGCGAACAACACCTTGCACAACAGCTAGTTTGTAATAAATGTTGACAACATTTAGATTTTGTGCGTCATATATAAATATTAAAAACCCTAAGCCCTTCAATGTCAAAGTTTCGCTAATCTTTTGATCACAGAGAACAAACTCTAAATTGATTTTACAATCGATATTCCATTGAAGCAGCCTATTAAACTATTCATGCACATAATACTAAAACAAACCTCGTAAATTTTTCCAACAAGTTCTACAGAGCTGAGTGTTTGCACAAGATGGAGGGCGCGGCGAGGGCCCTTGATGCCCGGACGTTTTACTCCTGAGTGTTTGCCTGTGATAAGTGCGACCTGATCGGTATACTTCAAACAATTGGAACATTCACACGGTAGATTTTAGCAGAATGTTGCCAATTTTCTCCTATATTTTTAACTCTCTCAAATGTTGCTTTACGTTTTTACAATTTAAATACTTGTTTTATTGAAGCGAAAACTTCTTTAGCGGCGTTGTGCAATTTTTTGGAATGGGTAAAAACTTCTAAACTCGCGTCAGGACACGTTGACCTAATGGAATATAAGACGGCGCAGGGCACTTGCTCGAATGTTCGTGTTGTCATGTTTGTCAAATGTCAAATGAGTATTGTATTCTATCACATAAATGATAGTACTTTCATACTGATAATTAAAGCAATTCGTGCAAAATTATTCCCTAACCATTAAAAAAATGTCAAATATGCGCAACGTTAATATTCAAGTTTTCACTTCTGCGGTCACTCTCGGAGTGCAACCCGTCGTTTTTTATTACTAGCTGTTGCCCACGGCGTTGCCCACGTGGTTAGTGGTCCTTAGAAACTTTTTTTTAGTATAAAAACTATCCTCTGTGTTAATCCATGTTACCCTCTATGTGTGTGCCAAATTTCATTAAAATCAGTTCAGCACTTTTTGCGTGAAGGTGTAACAAAGAAACAAACTTAGACTTACACACTTTCACATTTTTATTATTAATGTTATTTTATGTTTCTGACCTGCGAAGAAGCACACGAGTCTTCTGATGGCAAAAGCATCTTATAAACATCATAGATATTATTTTATTTTTTATTGATGAAGGCAAGCAAGCAGACGGATTTCCTGATGGTAAGAAATTTACGGTGGCTAGAGTCACCAAAGGCGCGAATGTGCGTGTTGTTGTATTTGCCATTCCAAAATATCAAAAATGCACAACGTTAATGTTCAAGTTTTCATTTCTGTCGGCACTCTCGGAGTGCAACCCGTTTTTTTTATATAAATGTTGCGTCAAACTAATATTCCTACGTAAGTAAAGGTATTTGAATATCTACCTTAATTCAAAAGTACAAGTACACTTTGCTACTCATATTTTTTAACTATGTTATGGCTATAAATTCAAAGCTCTTGTCTATTTAATGCAAAATAATTCCAAACATTTAAAGTTGCACAAATCTGCATATGATTGCATAAAATTATGATAAAACTTAAGTTGTTATATTTTAACAAAGACCGGGGCCATTCCCATAGCCATTTTGCTTTATCATTATAGTTATTGCACCTAAGTACTTTATCTTTATAACATAAGATTAGTAATGATGTATTTAAATAACATAAGCGCATTAAAATTATTTAAAAAAACTACAATTTCGTTACTACGAATTCTAAGTAATCGAATAAACAAGCGATAAATACTAGATGTTCTTCAAAACGAATCCATTCAGAAATCAGGATAAAATATAGTTTACTAGCTGCTTTTGGCCGACTTTGTCAGCGTTGAATAGATATTATTATAATACAAATTTTCATTGTCTGTTATAGTCTTTTGGGGATTGATTTTTGTAAAAAAAACCAACGTTTGAACTTGGGTCTGTAGCTATGCATGTCAAATTTCATCAAAATCAGTTTAGCGGTTTGGCCATGAAAGAGCAACAGATAGACAGACATACAGACTTTCGCATTTATAATATTAAGAATATAGTAATCTTGCTTTCTAACAATCTCTACATATAAACGTTATAAAATGATGCCGCAAAAGAATGACAAACAAAACAAAATAACTCATTTCGCATTAATCTGTATGGGAAAAATTAAAATATTATTTTTTCTAGTTTCCTCGCAAATTCTCCAATGTTCTTTAATTTTTAAAACCTTCTTTCCAAAACTCTGGACCTCCTAAACTAAATGTAAATCAAAATTATCTAAATATCTTTAACCATCTACCATACAAAAAAGTACTGTCAAAATCCATTCACCTAAGAGCCAAGAAACACATTTTTAAATAATTTAAGAATCTCCTCCTTTTTGCAGTCTGTCAAAAGTAATAGCAAGCTTTCTGACACTTTTCGAATTATGATCTAATTTATGTAGAAATACCTTCAAATTATGAGATACAAAAAAATAATCATCGAAATCAATTTATAATTGACAGAGAGAGAAAAATATTTAATTGATTAGAGAAATTTTGGAAATAATAGACAAGCTTCATGGTAGATTGCGTTGCACGTTAAGTTTTTAAGTTTTAAGAAGATAAGAGTCTTTGGTTTGATCCCAGATATCCAGAGAACTTATGGCTTTAGTGACCTAGAAGTCTGGTGCTGGCATTGATTACATGAGGTCTGGGGTAAGACTCCCGGGTCGGGCAACTTACAATTGAATTTTCTATTATAAACGTTATCGGAATTGGATAGGTGCCAAGTTTGAGGTAGGGTTGATAAAATCTATCACATCGTGGGACTAAGTAGTATCTCCAGCTAATCGTGGGTGACCAACCTTTACCTATTTCTTCGGGTATACACGCGTGAAGATACATCCTTTTTTAAAAGAAAAATGTTATTACATATTTAATGTACACAACTTCTTAATAAACTGTCATACACACTCCCTCTACCAAAAATCCTTCCCCTGAATGATTTGCACTATTTGAAGAAAGGGCAAGTCGAAACCGGAAAAAGTTATAAGATTAATAGAAGTCAAGCCACCCTTAGTACAATTCATGCTTTGTCGGTATGTTTAGAACTTATTTGCGATACCGATACTAATCATCTTACTACAAAAAAAATTAAATGAACTAAGCATAACATGCAGTGTTTACTAAATACATGCAGTGTTTACTGAACACATGCAGTGTTTGCTAAACACATGCAGTGCTTACTAAGCATAACATGCAGTGTTTACTAAATATATGCAGTGTTTACTAAACACATGCAGTGTTTACTAAACACATGCAGTGTTTACTAAACACATACAGACAGTGTTTACTAAACACATACAGTCAGTGTTTACTTAACACATGTAGCGTTCACTAAACACATGCAGTGTTTAGTGAACTTCGCAAACTGACGTTAGCGGCAGAAATAGGTGAAGTGAGGAAATCCGGACGATGCACAGCCCTCTAAAAGTTATAAGAATAGATCTAATAGAACTGCTGAAATAATGCAGCAACTGTAGTCACTAAATACTACTAGCAACGGGATTACCACATCCCTACAACAAAAAATATAATGCTAAAGAAGCTCAGACGCCATCTGTAACCTAATAAAGGTTGGGCCAGGAACATGATAATGTATGTAAAATGTGTGGGTATTTGCATGTTGTTGTGTTCGTATTACCATAGACAACTTTATTTCTTTGCACGACAGATGGTTGTTTTCCCCTACTTGCCCCAGGGCATAGAATTGTTTTGGTCATACATTGTTAACGATATTTTTACTAAATTTAACCGAGCCGATAGATGTGGTCCATCTGTTCATGCGTAATGTGTTGTCCAATAGAAATCCTTACTGCCAGTGTTATAAAAGCTAATGTCTATCTGTTGTTCTTTCACAGCTGAACCGTTTAACTGATTTTGATAAAAAATTGTATGTAGCTACTGTCTAAATTCAAACAAAGACTTTTTTTCAAAAATCATCCCCCAAAGGGCTTACTGGGTATGAAATTACTGGATATGAAAGTTTATATAAAAATCGTAACTGTTCTAGATTGACAAAGTCGTGGCAAAAATAAGAGATATATAAGAAATAGATAAAAATCAAAGTCAAAAATAGTTTATTTCTCTTACAAATAGTTTAACAGAAGCTGTTCTCAAAACCAAATGACTGTAGTAAAAACCTGGTGACTTCACTAGGATACCCTGTTGTAACAGATCACCAGTCCCCTCTTTAGATTACGGATACTATAGTATATTCCTTTAAATAAGATATGCATACCGTATAATTGCCTCGTTCCTTAGTATAATCAATTACTTTCATATCAAGCAATTTGTAAATATCTGTTTGGTTGTCAGCGTGACTGTAGGTGCTCGAGCCTTGTAAGATCTCGTCTCACTTGTTTTCACAGCCTAACATATTCCTGCAGCTATCAGTGCTCACCACTATCGTGTTCCAATATGGTGAATAGAATAGCCGTTAAATTTACTCAGCCAAGAAAGCAAACAACTCAGACGTTTAGAATAAGAGAGTGAGAACCCTGGAAAGAGTATATATACACTGTATTATCTAACGAAAACTTTTATCGAAAATTAGTTTTCACGAGACGGAATTAGTAGTTTTTGTGATATAACATATTTAAAAACCGCAAAAGTAACTTTGTAATTTATACAAGATACTATGAAAATTAAAGTTGTTTTTGCTAGTGAAAAATTGTAGTCGAATTTTGTAACATTTAGTCAAATATTGCTTGCTACACTTAACATATACAGGACTTGTACCTGACCAACACAGGCTACTACGGAACCCTTCAACGAAAATTTTGATTTGCACTGAATTAAATCTAGTTTCAAAACATGGTAGTCTGAAACATGTCTGAAAGAAATTGGTGTATCTATTATTATTAATTCTTTATCACATGTAATAGATACATAAACAGAATAGAAGGCAGATTAAAGAAAGTACAATAGGCGAGCTTATCTCTACTAAAACAAATTTCTCCCAGCCAACCTGTAAAAGGAAAATAATAAATGAAAAAAGTAAAAAAAAGATACTTTTTTACGCCCATATCCCCGAAGAGGTAGGCAGAGGTATAAACAAGGCACCCACGACTAGCCGAAGATACTAAGTCCTACAAAGTGATAGGTGACAAGCCTATCGCCAACCGGGCACATTTCCAATCCCGACCAACATTTTTATGAAATTAGAAAATTGGAAATTAGAAATTAGAAAATCAAATTTTCTTTTTGTTGACCGATCCGGGATTCGAACCTCATGCAGTCAAGTCGAACACCCAGACCACAGAGGCGCAAAAGGTGGAAAAAGTAGAGCTAGTATAAGGGTAAATAAAATACTAAATAGTTAGATACTATTTCATAAATTAAAAAAAATCTAAGCATAACGTTACGTATACAGTTTAAACTATGGCTAGGAAATGAATGGTTTCTTGAAAGAATAGAAAAAAGGAAAACAAAGTTTGTAAATTCATTATCCAATAAAATAACTGTAAATTATACAAGTAAAAACCAGGTATAAAATTTAACTAAATTATTATAGTTAAAACTTTATTTATACAATAGATGCCTTAAATAATTGTTTTTGCGGCTAATTTTCTATCCTCTTGAGAAGAGGGGAGTTGAAATTACATTTTTATTCGGTTAAGCGGGTGGAGGGTCGAGCTATTACTTTCGATAAGTCAATTTTGGACCCGGTTCACCCTTAGCTATTACCGAGTAATTCAAATATGAGATATTTGCAAATATACACTTGCTATTTCCTGTGGTTTTATACGTGTTTTTGTTCGCAGATTACCTTTAAGTAAATTATTTTTTAAACCAAACTTCTTTTTTATTTTGATTTTGAACCAACTACGGTTTCGCTCGCCTCTGTGGTCTTCCTATGAAATGTCGCCACAGTTCACAGAAGCCAACAACATAATATGTTTCCTGTGTAATAATTAAATATGAGGAAAGGATGGGTAGGCAATCCATAGTGGATTGAAAGCGTAGAGTTTGTCTATCCTCGGCGCTTGGTGGAATTATGTTCCATGGATGTTTCCTGGTAATATATTCCAAATAGCTACTTTTCATTTTTAACGTTTTGGTACTTTTTGTGACATTTTTTTTTTATTTTTATTACCACATTACATCGCCTCCTTGGCCTAGTGTTCCGGTGTTGGTGTTGACTAAATGCGGGTCCCCATTTGGTTCGGTTCCTGGCTCGGTTATTTTTATTAAATTTAATAATAAAATTAAACATTTTCAATAACCCCCTACAAAACCTAAATGTAATGTAAATAAGAACGTCTCTCAAAAATGGAATCTAGATCATCGAAATCGGTCCATCCATTCAAAAGATATGTAGTCACACACAACTTCAAACAAAGTGTCAAACTTTTAACACTCTTCTTTTCGCGCCGGGTGCTAAAATTAAAAAACTGATAGTCTGATTACCTATATACAGTTTCACTATAATAATCGTCCACATCTTTCCTTCCCTATAACATTTTTTTGAAGCAGAGCTGGGAATATGGTCGCCAAATATGCGTTCTTTGTATGGAATTACAGTAGAAAAGGTACACCTCAATTAACATTTTTAATTCATTTTGAAAAATAGGCTTAATTTAAATTTTGTTTCCAGCGGATTCGCTTCTCGGCTCCGGAACTGATGATGAAGAAGAAGATGAGGCCAGAGCGGCAAATAACTCAAGTAGTCCCGCACACGCCCCCCACCCCGCTCTACATTCAGATCTCTCATCACATAATGGCGATACAAAACCTCACGAAGACTCAGAGGATCAGGTTGGTGGGCAATTTTCTACTAAGAAAATTACTTTTAGCCTTTACTTTTTTTTATTAGGAATATACAACGCGAATGGGGATGGATGTAGGTACCCGGGAAGACCTAGGTTGACATTCCACGATCAAATTGCCCGGGATTTATCCCAGGGTGGTGTCGAGAATTTCCGAAACCGGTGTGTTTGTTTGAAAACGGTATTGAATGTGGAGGAAGCTAGGTCGATCTGCAAGGATGATTACTCTTGGCACTCGATACTTTCTCGGCCTTCGAACAAAGTTCTTTGCGGGCTAGACAAAATCTTTATGTGAAAATATGTATGTATGTGTGCAAGTGGCTAGCGTTCATGCTTAACTACACAGACCAATCGCGAGGCTTGGGTTCGATTCCCGACGGGGGCAGGCATTTGTGTGATAAACATTGAGATGTCTGCATTTCCGGGTCTAGTTGTTTATTAAATTTATTCTGGTATCTATTTAAGTATTTCTATGTATTAGAATCGTTGACTAACACCAATAACACAAGCATGTTATTTGCTTACTTTGGGATTAAATTCACTTTGAGTAAATTGCCCAGGGACTAATTATTATTATTATTTATAAATATTGATTTTTTTGTTTTTTTTTAATATTTATAAATTTTGATTTATAAATATTATTAAATGATGCACAATATTGGCAATTTTGCGAAGCAATTCTAAACTATTTTTATTGCTGTCAGATTAGTTTGTACGTGACATTTTTATAAATGTTTAAACTATACCCAGAATGTGTGATAATTACCAGGTCTTATGTCTCGCCTAATTCTACAAGTCTTATATGTTCCATCTCTTTAGTTTTTGTTACACTGGAAAAAGATAGTACAACTATACCACAAACAGCTATCCTGGATTGGTAGTGTAGTTGTTAACTATTATTGCTTCTACAGTGTCAGTGCTTTCCATTGTCGTGTAATACTGGACTGTTAGTCATGCAAAATGTATATAAATTTAACATAAACTTCAGGCAACGCACCCTTACCAACCTTTGGTGCCGATAGAAGGTGTGTGCTTTATCATCCAAGGGTAGCCTGTATTGCTATTTTATAATATAAAAAAACTAAACCGAAATTAAGGTCGTTGAGTGTTGCAACTTAAATATTAAAAATCGCGATTTCGAAACGTTGAGTAAAATTTCAATTTGGTCTAGGTGTTTCTCGACAAATAATCTTAACCAAACTACTGATAATATTCATACATTACTTAAGCTAACCTATATAGTTAATATACGAGTTAAAAATCTTAACAACATTAATAAATAATAATACTTTCATGTTTCAGACACTTTTATCTCTTCGAACCGTTACGCTCGTATACTTTAAGAGGTTTAAATAAATAGATGTTAATTTTACCACAGATAACATTCACGGTTAGTTAATTCGAAAAACATTGTTTAAGGAACATAAATGTAATGTGTACTTTAGTTAACATTGGTACCAAATATTTCGCCTAAAATAACAGCAGACATGTTAGTTTTTGTACCTGTTATAGTTTTTTATGTTCATCGTTATAGTGATTAAAACAGGAAAACATTATATTGTTTCTTTGCGTCAAACATAAAATTTAATGGTAACTTTTTCTCAGGTAAAAATAAAAATTATATTAATAAGTTGCTATACTTCACAGTCAATTAATTTGTGTTTTTGTCTGGTTACCTAACTGTTAGAATAATGTTAATGACTTGGTGCTAGAGATTGTTTTGGAATAAAATGATTTGTATGAGACAAATATTAGACAAAAGCCAATAACAAAATTACTTAAGGTAAAACGTTACTATAGACTAAAAGCAAAATGGTAATTGCTAAAAGCATTTTTTTAAAAGTGCTTTCCTTCTTGTCATTTCACACGTTTTTCAGGTTAGATCCATTCTATCTTACACTATTTGTAAATTAAAAATGCCAATTAAAACTTGTTAAAAAAGGCGTGTGGCACTCGGAGACTGCCGTGGTAAAGCTATTGCATAAGCAGGCATGAGTTACCAGATTGCGGGGTGAAGAGAGGGATTACGAATGCACAATAACGCCGATACAACCAATGCCACCTAGAGGCAACTTGATGAACTTAATAGATAAGCGAAATCAAAAATTTATTAAAAGTTCTGCTATTCTAGCTAATTCTGCTAAACTAATGTGATACTTTTACCGCGGTGCCGGTCGTAGTGTTAGGTTATTTTCGTTACGGAGTTTCTGGTTTCGGTTTCCATGCTTAAGTTCTGCGATAGAAGCTATGCAATAGCTTGATATCGATATCAATCTCGTATTATTCCTTACCTAAAATATTATATTTATTTTACTTTTTTAACTTTAAGTAAAGACTTAGTTATAATACAGTTTACAATTTCACGTTTCTTGCATGGGGCTAATCCACATAGTCGCATTCAGTATTTTCTGTATTGTTCCCAGGGCTCACTTGACGGGGACCCAGAAACAAGGGACTCACAAGCAGAAAACAAGTCACCAGATGACGGCAATGGGGGCTCCAAAAGAAGAGGTCCTAGAACGACGATAAAGGCGAAACAACTAGAAATATTGAAATCGGCTTTCTCACAGACGCCCAAACCAACGAGACACATACGGGAGCAATTGGCGAAAGAAACAGGATTACCAATGAGAGTCATCCAGGTAAGTTACATGTATATCGTATATTAAATTAATTAGGTATATTTAATTTCAGGAAATAAATCTACATTTAGTTTTAACTAGTGGTCGCACATTGATTGAAATTTGAGCATAATAAATTTTAATATCTTTTAGATAAGAACGCCATCTTCATTTATCAAGATTAACTACTTTGTTTCAAAACTTTATGATTACAGTTTGCGCGCCATCTGTATGTTTTTTATTGTTATCAACAATATATTTGTTTGTTAGTGTACCATTAATACCATTCACGATATCTATAGGCTACAGCGGTTTCCTATTACGAGGTTATAGCCCACTTGTTCTTTTTTTTTAAAAAAAAAAACGTAATGTAAAACGTAGTGATTATATTTTCTTTGCACATTTGTACCCTAAATAAAAAAAAAACTTTCGTCCCAACAGTGACATATCACTTTCTAAACCGTAATCTAATCTAACGCATGGATCCGCACAATTCTCCACACCACACCAACAGATGCTAAAAGATCCGTCCGTCAGTCCGTCACGCTTTTTGCCTTCCTTCCTCTTTTGTTTTTGTTCCTTACATATCAACGAAAAAACCAAAAAGTTTTTACTTTTGCACCTGGGGTTGTACTAGAGAACATTTTTACGGTCGTAATTCGAATTAATTACATGCAAAATGGTGTTAATAAATAGTAATAGTGTAGGCAATAAGGTAATAAGTGTCATATAGAATTTTAAATTATTATTAAGTGAACTATAATTGCAATTAATAGCTGCCATTGATGATAAAATATACTGCTATAAATAATTAAATCCTTTTCTAGTACTTTCTTGTATAATATTCGGGTTTGTGCAAGTTTAGGTGTTTTTTTTTGTGGAATATTTTTAGACTAAAAACTAACTTTGAGGTCATAACTTATGAGATTTTTCGGTTCATTAGCTGGTTATATACCTACTAACATAAGAGTCATGCATAGTTTTATGTTAAGTGTTGAGGGAGG
>NJDD01000771.1:115004-130759 GCA_002245505.1 Calephelis nemesis
CGTTAGAACAAAACTATCGAGGCAATCATGACAAAAGTGTGTGAAAGTGAAAGAAATCCATATCTAAGCGGTCTAGGATATAGAAAAAAAAGTTGCGGGTTCTATTCCTGTCCGATATTATCCCTAAAAACTTGTAGGTACCGTCTAATTAAGAAGCATAGACTCCAAAAAAATACTCAAAAAAACTCACAATGTCATAAAGAATGTAAAGTTCAAACTTTACATTCTTTATGACATTGTGAAACATACCCTATTCAGATAAAAGTTAAGAAAAATATTTTAAAGGAACATTTTTTTTTAATTCAACACTTTAAGAATTTACTAAATATCCTGTAGGTATATACTGCGAGTAGAAACAATGCCCGACAAACATTATTGACTAAAAAAGAGCCAAAAAGTATTGTGGTACAATCAGTTACATAGTGCCCGTTTTATTAATAGTTAAGCAAATGTTTTAAAACGAAACATGACACAAAAAATAAAAAAAATTAAAATGTTAAGTATTTTTCATAACTAGGTCATCTTGCTCGTAAGTGAAGATTATTTATGTGATGGAACACACTTAAATATTTTTTTTAATATGTAGGTACATTGAATAGTTTTAGCACTTTGGTTATTTTTTTAGGAAATTTAATACTCTGAACATTACGTCTAATGCCTCATAATATGGACTTCAGTGGTCTAAGTTGTATAGTATAAGATTTGTGTTAGTTTAGTGTAAAATACTAAACTTTACTCTTACCTTAGTCTTAGTTTAATAGTAAGGAGCAGCATTTTAGAATATCTAGTATTTTTAAACAATACCCGTGTCAGTACTCTTCACTATATTTAGAACAGTCACAACACTATTATCATGTTATAATTTATGTACGTTGCATATGCATATGTCATAACAATGTTTTATTATGCACTTAACACTTATCTTAACAAAATTGTACAAAAATTTTGTTGATATTTTTAATTACTGCTTTAAATAGTAATTAATTATGTTTCAGTTGTTTTGTTTGAACATAACTAACGAAAAGTGGTGTCAATTTTAACAAGAGGCTGTAATTAGTAATTAAATCCAAAACATTCTCTACAAAACATAAATTAGACCTAATTAGACGTGTTGTGTGGCAGACCATGTCTATGAATAACGGGTAAGTATAATTTAACAGCTTGGTTCCACAGCCATTTTCCCTATAAGCTACCAACTGGCCCTGGTTTCGCACGAGTAAGTTTTTATGGGATATAGCGAACACGGCTCTTGTGATGGGAAGACACAAGCGTAGTCTGTAGACACCATAACTGTTATAGGTTGTGGTTCCTGTAATGGGAAGACACAACCGTGTTCTATACACTCCATAGTTATAGGTTACCCTGCAATAATATTATTGCCTCTGTGGTCTAGCGGTTTTGGACTTGACTTATTAAGGTCCAGGGTTCGACAGGGTTGGGCAAAAATAGAAGTTGAAAATAATTGAAAGTAAGCATTTTCAATTTTCTAATAAAAAATACGTTCTATAAATTTAAAAAAAAAATAGAATATTATCCCAAGCACAGGGCAAGTGATAAAATAAAAATACGTTGCGAAAAAATACGTTGTCCGGGATTGGATATGTGTTCGGTTGTCAATATGCTTGCCGCCTATCACATTGTGGGACTTTATGTTTTTTTAGGCTTTTTAGGCTAGTCATGTGTGCTTTGGTTATACCTCTGCCTACTTCTTCGGGGATATAGGCATGAATATACTTTTTATCCTGTAACCGGGGTATTAAGTCTCACAAGCCTACTCTACTGGAAGACACTCATTTTGACGGTAGGGATAGACCTAAGACGGCAGATACCTATCCGAGCAATTTGCATTATATAACAACCAGTGGTTTTGTTGCTAATGTCACATATAATCTGTGATCGCCTCGTACCAGAAGAGAGGCATATGGTCTATTCTTCCCCCCTCAACTCAGAGCAACATGGGAATCTATAGGGAAAAACTTAAGATTTTCCCGTTGGCAAAACACACGTAACTTGTTGATATTTTTGTTATCTACCAAAATGCTATGTATAAGGTATTTTCACGCCTACATCCCCGAAGAGGTGGGCAGAGGCACAACCAAGGCACCCACGATTAGCCGAAAGATACTAAGTCCCACAATGTGATAGGTGGCAATCCTATCGCCAAACGGGCACACATCCCATCCCGAGCAACGTTTTTTTATTAGAAGATTGGAAAAACCAAATTTTTCTTTTTGTTTCCCGACCCAGGAATCGAACCTGGGACCTCATGCAGTCAAGTCCAACACCTGGACCACTAGACCACAGAAGCGATGCTAATTATGGGTTGAAAAACTGAGGTTAAACTTCTTGCGTCAATAGATATCCACCCCTGTCCTTCAGGTTGAAAGACGATAGTAGTAACCACTGGCCTTAAGCTGTCATAAATCAATAAGAAGAAGGTATCCATTAAAATTAATGTTTTTGACAAATTCAATTATCTATATATATAAATCAATACCACTTTTCGTTGTAATTTTATACTCGTACCTCAAGAACGGGCTCACCTATCCAAACCCAATATTTAGGCTTTGTTTGGACTATTTAGTAAATAGTTTATGTGAAGTTTGCATGAAATCGGTCGAGCGGTTTTTCATTTAAAATATTTTTTTAACAATTGAATTCAATAAATGGCGGATCATTTTGTTAATGGGTATTTTTCAGTCAAATTGAAACTATGATAGCGTAGCACGTACCGGGCCGCTAGTTATTAAATAAAAAACAAAACAATAATTAACTAAGAAAAACAAAGAGGCAACAAAGTAAAAGGAAAAGTAATTTCAACACGGAAGCTGTGCCGACACATGATGGAGGATAAAAACTTCAGATCTTGAACATGTTATTATGTCACTTCTCGCTCTCCTGGCTGTCGTTTTGTCACTTTGATGAAGAGACGCACCCTGATGAATGTTTTGTGTCAAAAAAGGGACCCAAGTGTTTATTACTATCACTATTATTGAACATTGAAATTGGGAATTGATTATGGATTTTGCCATATTTTGTCTACTTACTTACTTACTTACTTAATACTTTAAAATTAAGTTTAAAGTAAACTTTTTTAATAATTATTTCGATTACTGTGATTAACCACTGATATTCAAATTATTATGAATTCTCCCGTGTTGGTCCAGCCTCCTTTGCAGAATAGACTATCTGCCTTCCTGTCAAGCAGCTCGTAAAATGCGAGCGTAGGCTTACCGTCACTAACACCGTGACATCCTACTAAGTGGTAGAGTTTCGTAGCCGCTCGCCCGGATTGGTACTTACCACCGCCTTACCTATTCCTGACGCCATAACGTCCAATGCTTGCCGTTGACGTGTTCCGGTTCGGAGGGTAAGGCAGCCGGTAATCTTACTCTTGCTGGAGACCTAACATCCCGGCCTCAGGTTGGCAACGCACCATTACCACCTTAGGCGTCTCTAGGTGGCGTGAATTTCTTACCATCAGGAAATCCGTCTGCTTGTTTGCCTTCATTCATCATTATCATAAAAACATCAAAAAATACTAATAACGTGTAGTTAAAATTTATCATATTTCCATTTCGGAAGACCAAAATTCTGACATTGCTAATATTGCTTGAAAAGCTTGCTCTAACCCTACTATCTTATACGTTTAAGATTAAAACCGTTTTATCGGATTATATTATGTGAGTTAAAAAAATATTTCAAAAACGTGAACGTGATGTAGATATATATATTTTTTTATAAAATACAAAAAACTCATGTTTCCATAACTAATCAAAACCACGTTACAGTTAGGATTAGCTAAAGTTAAAAATACTATAATGGTACATTCACACCACGGTTGGCTTTTGGAGTAACGCGGTTATCGCCTCTGTGATCTAATTGGCATAAACTGCTTGAGGTCTCGGACTTGATTCCCGAGTCGGGCTACTCGAAATGTGTTTTTTTTTCTATTTTCTAACAGAAACAACATTACCTGGCCTAAATAAACGCCTGGTTAGCGATAGGTTTGCCAATTAGCAATGTGACTAAGTATCTTATGTTAGTCGTAGGTGCCCTGTTCGTATTACTGCCTGCTTTTCAGGAATACGGGCGTGAAGTTACTTATTTAATTTTACAAAAAAAAGTCGGCACTTAGTGAAATTCCATTGTATACACACTTTTTAATAAAACACTTACACTTTCCAACTGGTTTCGTTTTCGTAGAATCATCAGGGCTTGATAACAGAAAGAAAGAAGAAAGAAAATTATTTATTTGCGGAAATATGTGTGTAAATTAGATGTTACAAAAATATTTAAGTATATCAACATATTCTACCATATTTTGTTGTAGAATAGAAGATAAATATGTAGGTAAATTTATATTTAACGTTCAGTATTCGGTTGGAAGTTACTAACGGTAGATAAAAACATGAACATTTGAAAAGTGTAACCAGTTAGTTAAAGTTTACTACGGAAAAGTACAAGTGTTCGCGATAATTTGTTGTCTAAACCTGATTTCACTTATATATAAACCGCCGATAAAGTAAAAGCTAGAAAGCTAAAAAGGTATCTAGAGTATAAAATGATATGAAACATTCTACAAAACAATGATCTGATTATATTATGGCATATTGATTATTTTATGATGGCACTTTAAAACGTTGCTCTATTAAACGTAACGGCAGTGTGGATGCACCTTAAGAGACCGGTGAATCTCAGAGAACGTAGGCTGTATAGAGGTTGAATGAGTAGTACGTTGGTCGCACGCCTATATCTCTTCTTTTAATGTTCGTCGGCTGCTTTGTGCTGCCCCAAATACTATAACATTCACGAGTTATGGTTAACCAGTATAAGCCTTTGACCGCATCTCTATAGCAACGTACGTCCAACGTTTATGACAAATTGTTATATTCTATGTTTTTTATTCATTTTCTTATTTTTTGAAATACTAATTAAACAAGAAATACTACATAGCAAAAAGTGATTTCCAATTTTGAACTTTGTGTGTTTGGCTGTATCCCTAAAAAACTTTTGCAGCTTTATAAAATTGGAATGATGAAAAATTCAAGTAAGGAAAACCCAAAAAAATTATTAATTTACACACAAAATTACGAACATAAATTTGTCTGTTTTGTTTTAATAATTATTACAAATCTTTATATTATCTATAGTAATATATACTTCAATAAATAATACTAAATCTTATTATGATTTTTTTGGATTTGCATATCTTGCTTACTATAAAAAGTAAATCGTTTTTTTTTAAATTAGCAATGTTTTAATGAAATGTGGTTGAACTTGTAGTATTCTAAGAAATAGAAAATCAAGATACGCTAAGTCATTCTTGTTAGTTAATTGTAACGTATATTATACTTACTTTCAATAAGTATACATTAATAGGGAAACGATTTCTTTACAAAACAAAGAAATATCAAAGTTTAAACAAGTATTAGACAACACTTAGACATTATTAAACATGTGGTATTAGTTATAGAACCAATTTCGAATTGTATTTTGTGACTTTTTAATTAAGACACTTGATAAAAATTATATTTTAACCGACTCCAAAAAGGAGGAGATTATCAATTCGACTGTATTTTTTGTGACATTTTTTTAATGTTTGTTACGCGATTATTAGACCAACCGATTTTGATGATTCATTTTTAGAAAGATAGGTAACGATTCTGAGGTGGTCCCATATTATCATGATCAAACTAGTGGTTTTTGAGTTATACTTAATAACGTATAAATTTATTGTTTATCTCGACAAGGAGCAGTATTAAGTGAAACTCAAAAACTACTCACTTACTAGAAGGATGTTAATTATTTATGTCGGACCATTTCGGAAACATAGCCTATTTTTCAAAAAAAGAATTGTCAAATCGCGACTTGTTACCCAATGACATAGTTGGAGTCGGTTTTTGCAGTTTTACGGTTTTTTATGGAAAAAACCTTAACTGTTTATAACTTTACCGATATTATGAAAATCGTCTAAAACTTTTTACTTTACTGGAAAAATTAATTTGGAAAATTTATTTAAATAAGTTGAAATTAAAGTTTCCTAGTGAATACATTAATGTAAGTGCTTCATAACTTATTCTACGCTAGAATACTTTAACCGTGTTATTATTATTTTCGTTTGCTAATGCGATTTATGTTTTTTATCACTACATTATATCGCCTCCGTGGTATAGTGGTCCAGGTGTCGGACTTGAGTTCATGAGATCCTGGGTTCCATTCTCGGTTTGAGCATCAAAAGGAAGATGTAGTTTTTTAAATTTTCTGATAAAAAAAATGTTGCTCGGGATATGTGCCCGGTTGGCGATAGGCTTGCCACCTATCACTATGTGGGACTTAGTCTCTTTAGCTAGTCATGGTTTCCATGGTTTGTGCCTCTGCCTAACTATTCGGGGATATGGACGTTAAGATACTTTACTTTTACATCTGTAGTTTATTTTATAACCCCTCTTTGATTTACTCAGTTCAGTTATTTGTAGACCATTTTTTTGTACAGTCCAATGCGTTTAAATAATGATGTCTCGGGCTGAGCACTCTGCTCGGTCCACAAAGCTCGATGAAATTGCAAAAAATCGCAAGATTAGCAACAATTTAGTCATTCAAAAAATAACACCATTTTTATGCATCTCGCTTTCTTGTAATATCTTAAAAAAACATTAATATTGTTGTATACCAATAAGACAAGCACATACTTTGCTTACTTCGGTTAAAAAAACATGAAACTCTTTTTATATACTTCGTTAGGAAATCGACGTAACATTTGGATCTAGTATTATTTTATTACTTTACATATTACATACCGTTGCATGAAGACTTAAATAACTGAAGGTAAAAAACAAAATTAATTAACCATACATAAAGGGTTAAGTATGTCGTAAAATAATATCGGAATACCGATTCGGAATTATTTTATCACACTCGCATCAAACCGATGTCATCGCACGTGAAATGTTTTCGATAACGATTATCGTCAACGTAATACCGAAATCCCGCTGTCGAATCGACGTTTTATCTAAAAAAGGACGGTGTTATTGCAATAAATTTAAATTTTTAATTTCCATTCAAGCGGTCCGCATTATGCATAAGGAAACAATAAAATAGATTTTTTATAACATATTCAAAAAGGCTGTCATAAAATCTCGATATGCATTGGACTTACAAACTCCAAAATATAAATGTATGAATGAACTCTTTATTGGGCACAATCAAAGTTAGAAATTAAAAATATGTGTATGTAGGTAGGTACTATCAGAGATTTAGTTCTCATTTTTAATAAACGAGCATGAGTACGCAACAAGGAAAGTAGGTAAAGAGCACGTAAATACATCAATGGTTCTATAAAATTAAAAATTAGAAAAGTTAAGTATTAAATGTAATAAAAAACAAGATGCACGGTCAAAAATTAAGACAAAAAATATCCAGGTGAGATATAATACAAAAAATATACATCATATTAAAACACATTTTTTGAAGATTTAAAAATTCTATTTATTTAAAACCTAAAAAAGACATTTTTCTTTTTATGTTTTTTTTTATATTAGCTTTATAAATAGTTATTCTACGTGTGTGTTAGTCATCTTACTAAAAGGCTAGATTGATTTGACTGAAAATATGTATGTTGTATGTGTCTTATTTGTACATATAATATTTCAATTAATTCTTTAACGTTAAACAAAATTCGTTTAATCCTTATAAGTATCGTTTTCAACTAAAAAAATTGGGTTCAAAATTTATTTCAATATTTGTGATTGTAACACCAACATATTGGCAATGTTTTATTAAAATCAGTTCAGTAACACGTTCCGTTAGAAGTCGTTAAAAGCCTCTAGTTTATGTGCAATATAAAGATGATAACGGATTTTCTCGAAATAATGCATAGAAATGAAGAGAAAGCTCGCTAAATATTTATTAGTTACTAATAATGATTTATGATACAGAAGCACCTGAAGTTATGCCTGCAGGTGCGGCATTATAAAAGCGCTTGACGAAAGCAATAAATTATTAATTATGATAGAAAGCCGCGTCATAGAACATATTCGTACAAAAACTGGACAGCGGCGCCTAAAATCTTTTGTCTACTGGCGTCCTGCAGATATTTCTACAAAGGTAACATTACCGAAGCGGTCAGAGGACAAAAGATCTCCCCGTGCGGACAAAAAATGACATCATTTATTTTATTGCCTTGGGTGAGAATGTGCTGCATTAATATTGCGTAGGACCTTAATGTTCCGATCGCCCTAGGCCGCCCATCCGTCAGTTTCGCTATTCCTTTATAAATTTTATTCATTCTATGTTTATAAATTTATCGTTCGTTTTGTTGTTTTAGATGCATTAACATTTGTGATAAAAAAGTCACTGTTAGGTATTGTGAAAATAAGCACTTATTTTACAAATAAATATTGATTTTAGTAGGACAAATGTGTGGTAGTATGTTCAAAATACCATAGATAAATAAAGTAAATACATTATCAGTCATTTTATTTCGAGGAAAATGTGTGGTAATAGGTTTATTTTATTCAAAATATCATAGATAAATAAAGTAAATACATAATAAGTTATTTCATTTCGGTAATATCTCGCCTCTGTTGGCTACCGGTCCTGTGGTAAAGTTGACTTCATGAGCTCTCCGGTTCAATCCCCGGGTCGGGCAACAAAAATAAGTTAAAATTGTCTAAAAAAACCACATTGACCGGTGTTGGATACAGGCCTAGGCGATATGCCATCTACCACATTATGGGAATAAGTCTTCGTCTAGTCGAGGGTGTCCTGGTTGTGTCCCCGACTAACTCTTAGGGGATATGGTTGCAAAGATACTTTTTTTAACAAAAAATCTTATTTACTTGCTCTTACAAAGCAAACCAGAATCCTTCGACATTCAATGCGCTAGAATTAAGACATCTTAAAACCAAAAAAATACTAATAGCAAAAGAAACAATGAACGGACAATAACACCCATGTTTTTACAATATCTTAACTTATAAATATTTAAAACAGCTGTTCGAATTTCACGTCTCATATTATCATATACCATGTCAACATTATGTAGTGAAGATGTAACTAATCAAAATATCGATACAAAAATCGTAAATTTCGATATTAATGATAGCTGTCAATTATATGTTGCTATTTACGACACATGTCATTAATTGTGAACTTAACAATTATATTAATTTTGTTTGCATTTTATTGTTAATAAATAGTAATACGTTGTTTATATAACATATAACAAATGATCTATTATTACACTTTCACGAAATTTACAAACCACTTATTCCTATATTACCTACATTACGTCAAAAATTAAAAAGGAAAAAATAATTAAAATCACGTTAAGTATCTAATATCAGCTCAGTTTATCTTAGGAATAATCTCTTATGACGATATATACATATAAACATTTTTTTAAGTTTAATTTTATAAATCATTCTGACCTTCTGATTTATCCTGATTTGATCTGATTACTCTTTGGTAAATAATATCATAATTAATAGTTAAATAATATCAAAATTAAAACTAAATTACTACTCAAAATTCACATGTCAATAAATGATGTCAATGTTATGCAGTAGAGAGGCAGTAACTAATCAAAATATCGATACAAAAGAATGCAAATTATGACATCATTATTGATAGCTGTCAATTATAAGTTGTTATTTATGACATTTGACCTTAATTGTAATGTGTTGCTTGTTTAGTTCGAAGCTTTTTAATAAATGTTCTACACATTAGACGTGTAATTGTTGGAATTCTACAACAATTTGTATCACATTTTTTAGAATGCTGTAAATATTTATTAATTGGAAAAACTGTGAAAACAAAATAATTTTCTCTTTTTTATATTTTGAATGTACAGGTACAGCTTTTCGAAATTTTAGAGTACCCAATAAAAATATTTGTATTTCAGTTTTTCTTTATACTTACTCTTATTACCACCTTATGCGGTATCTACCTTTCGAATATTACTAAAATCCTTAATGGAGATATAATATGACAAATTATTAGTAACAGTAATTCTATATTCAAATTTTTTTAGTGCTAGCTCCATTTACTTTGAATATTTTGAATAACTTTTTTTTTATTTAAAATCTCCGACGAAATTTTATATTAGGTTTTCAAATGTCACATCATATTTATCGGTTTAGTAAAAAATCAGTCCCATTGCGACCGATCGTGATAAATAACAAAAATTTAAATCATATGCGACATTTAAACATGCTTTTATAATTTTATTGATAGATTTATGATTTTATGCAAAACAGATCATTAAATCGATGTTCCTTTTCTTGTTTACATCCTTGTAAAAAGTTGTCAGATGTTTTTTTAGGGATTCATGGTCAAATGGTAAAATAGGTTACATCCTGTCTATCAATTCTTATATCACACGCCATGCGTGACAAAATCCCTATATCATCATACTGTTACTATAAAATATGTACCCATAAAATAATCATAAAATAGATCTACCTATATATTGAAGATAGGAACATTTATTGTTTTTCTAATTTTTATGATTTTTTAATTTTGACGAAACTATGTCTTTTATGCCCGGTTCCTATGTTCAAGAAACGAGTCCGTTTGATTACGGATAGTAGTATTTTATACGATTCATAAGATTGTTAACAGCGGTTGTTCATTATCGACAGTTAACTGAACATTTTATTAAAATATGAGTAGCGCTCCGATACTTTTGGGCATGCTACGAAGGGTTTAACTTACGGATCGCGTTTCGTTGATTGTAGGAACCGGGCATCAATGATACGAGTAATATTTATTTTCTTTAAGATACCACTAGTTAAAGACGGAACCTTCTGGTGGCGCATTTTACTTTCCACTTGACCGCTTTTAAATGGACTATGAAGAAAGGTCATATTAGTAGGAAATCGCCTAATTTAAAGCTAGGATTAAAAACCTTTCATTTATTTATTTATAAAAAAAATAACTTGAACGGTAACGTTATAGAAATAATCATTTTCAGTTTTTAAAGAAGTGTAAATTACTCAAAGTTGCTTGGGAAGTTTCAAAAATCTTAGATTCAGAGAGACAACGTTTCAATTGTATTATGATATATTCAATGTAAAGTGGCAGGGCTTCTTACAAATTTTCATTATCTCTAGATTTTTAAGTAAATGTCTACAGAATTTCAACTGATTTATTAATTCATGATAGATAATTAATTGTGAAATACTAGCCAAAAGCAAACAATGAGATATATTAATCTGTGTAATAAATAAAAAGTCGTTACATACTAATAAATTTGATCTTTGGTTAACTTTCTTCGTGATCGCAAAAGCATAATGAAAAGACAATAAGAAGTGCTAATATCTGCTAAACTTAGTTTTTAATTACAATTTACTTATCACGACAAGAATCTTCACACAGAAAAGACATAAAAATTTATTAATGTCATAAAAAAATATGATCGTATTTTAAAGATTATTTCATTTACATGTACATTTTATTTTTTTATGATTAGCATAATTATACCATAACTGTACTCGTTTAATGTAAACTATGCGTAATTAAAATCAAAACGTAAAAAAACATGTTTTATACACAAATTACACAATGAACAAAACTTACTCGGAATATTTTACTTTTTACTTATGATATCATTATTCATTTCTGTTATTATTTATGCACCTTATTTTTTATCACTTTTTCTCCAGCATATACTACTGGTAAATAACTACAGCCACGTTTAACAAAGGTTTTAGCGTACATATTTAACGACAACTATCGTCGAGGCTCAAGTTCAATTCCTATATGAGCAGACAATTTTGTAACATTACATTGCACATTAAAATCATAGATGTGATATTTCTGTTTCTGGACCTGGTTTATTAGTTTTACTATCATGTTCACATAAATATTTCTATATAACAACATCGCAAAATAATTTGCAGGTTGGATGATTAAATAAATAAGTGTAAATCTTACAATGTCTATAAAAAGTGTAATAATATATTCATGACTTCGAAAGTAAATCTCGTTTATCAAAAAAAGGTATTTTTTAATCCCTACATTCTAATACTTATATAACTTGTAAGGTTAGATCAAGCAACATCGTTATTAATAAGATGGCGAAGGTTTAGAAACCATTGCCAAGCCGAGGATGTACAAATTTACTAGATGCAGTTCTGTGTGTCTCGTCAGCGTGACATTATTTGTTCATAGTTCATCGACCGGTTTCGATAGATTTTGACACATTTTGCAGCTGTAGAGATGGGCACGTAACAGTCTTTCACGCTTCACGCAGCTAGTGACGTGACGATATTGACGTCAACAGAGCGTTTTATTGTCGATGATTGATTTTTGTGGTTTTTGACACCAATGAATAGTGGGTGTTTGTTACGTGAGAAAATTTTATATTATTTCCATTTTCTGAGATTATTTGCAACTGTGTTAGATTATGCCACACCACAAAATATTGTAAATTACAATACTACAATTCTTGCTTGGTTCAATATTGCATATGCGCGTCACACTGTCAATATCTACTGCTATATATAAAAATATCTTCATACTCGTATCCTCAAATAGGTAAGCAGAGGTACAATCACTCGGGTATTGTTTAAGGATAATGTCGAGTTTTCGAAACCGGCGTGTTTGTATGACGGACGGTTTGTTAGGATCGTGAGATTTGGCACTCTATATTCTCTGCATACGACGTAAGAGACTTAGTATGAAGATATGTACGTATGTACTATAACGGTAGCGCTCACCACTGTCGTACTTCGGGTTTAGAGAAAAGGATTGCAGTTAAATTATAATAACGTCTATGTTACTATTAGTGACATCATTTTTTACACATTTTTACAACAGATGGAATTGATGAAAAGTGTCATAGTTAAATTATTTATAGTAAAACGAAAATGTATATATCCACTTTTTCCACTCCATCGTCACTACAACCAGCGTCCGAAACATTACGGTTGATTGGCTCCGAAACGACGATTCCGTACTTAGTATGACGTCAAATTCAGCGCTTCCTACATTCTTTTTTAAGGTTGTCCAAGCAAAAAGCGTTGCGTAAACGAGGAAAATCTTCCGCAAAGTATGTTTAGTCACGACCTTGGTTGACAATGGAATGAAAAAAATGTAATCCTTCCCCTAATTTTTGACCTTACAATTCTCCATCTTTGTCTGTTAGCAAGCGTTGGGTTGCAAGAAAAAAAAGAGTTATGTGAAAAGATACAGCTTAAAAACCATTAGTCAAATCGTGATGTATAATTTTCATATAGCTTGACGATGTCGTGTCCATGATTTTAAGAATCGGTCAAAAACCATTTTTTGAGAGATCAGCGAAGAAGCACATGGCTCTCCTGCTGATAAGAGGTAACTGTGACTTAAAGACACCATAAATGATCTCGGCGCTGTCTTGTGTCTACCGATTACCCTAGCCTCCAGACCGGAATATGACACTGACTGACTGATTGACGGACACTAGGCAGAAAATTCTGCAATTTATCCAGATTTATATGATTTTTTCTAATTTTTGGTACCGTCTATTATTAATTCGCTTCATACACAGTAAAATTATTCCATACTTTAATCTTCTGTCGCCTCTGTGGTCGAGCGGTCCGGGTGTTGGACTTGACTGCATGAGGTCTCGGGTTCGAATCCCGGGTCGACCAACAAAAAGAAGATTGGATTTTTCCAATTTTCTAATAAAAAAATGTTGGTCGGGATTGGAAACGTGCCCGGTTGGCGATAGGCTTGCCACCTATCACATTGTGGGACTTAGTATCTTCGGCTAGTCGTGGGTGCCTTGGTTGTAGCTCTGCCTACCTCTTCGGGGATAAGGGCGTGAAGATACTACTACTACTTTAATCTTTCTATTTTATAAAACACGTATTGTCACTATTAAAAAATGTTGATTTTTGCTTAAATTTTCGAAAATCCGATCATTATTGATTTAATAGTTTTCCGTGTATGAAACAGATGAAATGAACAAATAAATGAAATTGCACGTGTTTTATTCCTTTTCCTAATATTTTTTAGATTATATTGATTATACAGTGCTTTTACTATTTCCTTTTATGTACGTATTAATTATCCTTGATAGTGTTTCGCATTTATGTCTTTTTTATGGCTCAAGATAGCGAACAATCAAACGGCTTTTCTGATAGTTAGATACAGCCGTCGACTATAATTAAAATATAATATGTTATCGCGATATTTAAACATGTATTTTTGAAATGTAATGGAAATACGAGACTACTTAATACTATTTACAGGATTACATTTAAAGGACCGCGACCGGCCGAGTTTTAATATAAAAAGATAACACTAAAATTAATTTGCGTATTAAATGTACTTAACTGCCAAATTTTAATATTTACTTCGTTATACATTTTTTTAAATAGTCCGCAAAAATACTTCACTTATTGTCATACTGCCTTGTACTTAGTATGAGTCATGACGTCACCAGCATGCACGTTTTTTTCTGATATAGGAAGGCAAACAATGGTGGTAAAAAATTCCCGCCGCCTAGAGACACCAAAAGGTGGTAATGGCGCGTTGCCAACCTGAGACCGGGATGTCAGGCCTCGAGCAAAAGCAAATTTACCGGCTACCTTACCCTCCGAACCGGAACACGTTATGACGCTATGGCGACAGGACTACGTAAGGCGGTGGTACCAATCCGGGTGAGTCACTGCGAAACTTTACCACCTAGTCATGTCACGGTGTTAGTGACGGTGAGCCTATGCTCGCCTTTTGAGAGCTGCCTGGCAGGAAGGCAGATGGTCTATTCTAGATGCTCAATGCGTGTTGTATTTTTTGTTTGATAAAAGTAATATTTTTAAAGTCCGATGATATAGTACCTACTTAAGAACCTTGGTGGCCAATTAATAATTAGAAAATTAAATTCAATTAATTAATTATTAAATAGTATAAAAAATAATATTAATTTTTATTTAATTTTTTTAATTAATATTAATTTTTATACTTAATAGAAAAAAAGTTTCTAATTCTGTATCGTCTCCTGAAAATATCACCATGTATAGGTATTATCTTGGCACTATGGCCGTTTATTTATATTGAATTAGCCACCGACTAAAAAATAGGAGTGTTATAAGTTTGACGTGTATGTGTGTATATCTATCTGTCTGTTGCATCAAAACTTTAGAACTGATGATTATAGAACTATTTCAATGCTAATTTTTGTTTAAAATTTGTATAGAGATGGTTCTTTCTACATGTAGATTTTGTCGGATGTTATTTTTTTACTTTAGTTTTACAAACATTGATGATGATGATTCGAAACATGACAAAGTAGAGTACTGACTTCATGACCAAAAGTACTTTTTATAATATAAGTTTAAATATGGAAAATTACCATTTATGACTTTTTTACTTAATAATTTAAAATGTTTTGTAACTCCACGAAAAAGTATGGTAGGTATTCTAGAAAAGCAATCTTTTGCAGTAAAAATAAATTACCTTACACAGTAATGTTTGAAGATAAACGCCATATTGAAAATTATAACCAATAACTGTAAGACCTGAATGTTATCAGCAAATGATAACAATTCGATTAAGAATCCTGCGCTGTGATTGGTGGAAACGCCATAAATGTCATGTTATCAGGCCTTAAAAAGTAAACGTATTGTTTTTTTAAATCGACTGTGACTTATGTTTTATTACATGGTAGGTTTATAGGTCTCTTGTATTTAAAACAGTTCAGACTTTAATTATACCTATTTTGTGTTTTAACTTAGATATAGCATTACAAGATGTAAATTATACTAACT
>NJDD01000771.1:165485-176052 GCA_002245505.1 Calephelis nemesis
AATATTGGTTTGCATCCATCTCTACCGTTAAAGTCCAAATTTAAAAATAGTCAGAAGATTGTAACAAAGTTTCTTTCAAGCTTATCTTTGTTTTTGGCGTGCTAACAACCATCTAGAACGTTTAATGATAATATATTAATAAATAAATATCCCTGGCAAGTTACACAAATTGAATCTAACCCCAAAGTAAAGAAATTATATGCTTGTGTTATGGGTGTTAGTCAACGATACTAATACATAGAAATACTTAAATTGATACCAGAATAAAATTAATAAACACCCAGACCCGGAAATGCAGGCATCTAAATGTTCATTACACAAATGCCTGCCCTCGACGGGAATCGAGCCCGAGCCTCGCGGTTGATCGGTGCAGTTAATTGTGTACGCTAGCCACTCGACCAACGAAGCGGTCAAATTAAAGTCTTGTTAAAAAATAAGCAATGCGGGACTAAGACACCATTGCGCGAGTTGAGTTTATGAAATGAATATTATTGCATAAAATTTTTGCAAATTTGTCGTGTGTCATACCTGAAAAGCAAAAAAAGTACCTAATTAGTGTGTGTTTTTGACTAAACAAAATTTGGTTAATTTAAACTCCCATCTTATGGTCCTTAATTTTCGTCGTGGATGTACCGAATACATTTTTTTTTAAATTTAATAATGAATGTATGTAATAACATTATTTTATGCATACACTAGCTGCCCGCCCTCGCTTCGCTTAGGTTCGGTAAGAGCGCATGTCTTTGTTACGCTTCAACGATATTTAATTTTGTAACCGGAGATTTTAACTTTTTGATAACTCATTAGTTGTTAATTTTTTTTGATAGAGTGAAAGGCAATTTTCATCTAACTGACACGCATAACGTATTTTATTTATTTATTTGATTAAAGGTTAAAACTGTATTGTTAAAAATATGTTCTAAAGTAACCCTTCATTTTATTGTTTTAAGCAAATGCAAAAAACGGTTATTGTGGGTTATTCTTTAAAGATAGACATATACCATGGCTTACTTTTTTTAGATCTATCGCAGAGGAAAAATCCCACCATACACTGCTTTGTTAAAAATCAAAAGGTTTTGGCAGCGTTTTCGAGGTAAGCTCCCGATCGGCTTATTTTTTGCCGACATATTGAACTAATATCGCTTGTACAAAACATAAACTTACCATACACTAAATCCTTCCTCAAGAATTGTCCTATCTATTGTTGAAAACCGAATGATAATCCGTTCAGTACTTTTCGAGTAAATCGCGAACAGACAGACAGTTTTGTTTTATAATATGTATTGATACATGCATATCTTCACGCCAAGTCCCTTACGTGGTAGGCAGTGAGTATCGAGTGCCAGACACCACGATTCTGACAAACCTGTCTAGCTTGCTTCACATTCACTTCGCTTTTCATACAAACACGCCTGTTTCGGAGACTTTTGACACCACCCCCGGATAATATCCAAGTGATATGATCGTGGAATGTCAACTTTGATCTCCGCGGGTACCTACATCCATCCACAAGCGCATTGTATATCTGTTTCGTCAATCTTTCATCTGCCATTCTTTCCATAAGACCGAACCAGTGAAGCATGCCCTTTCGCATTTTAACACCAACACTTTCTTTCAATCCCACTTATTTTATGAGTAGGCACGGATATGTGGGTTGTACTAATAACAAAGAGGAAACATTTGCTTGTTTGTACGAAACAGCATTATCGATTTAAAAAAATAATTGCACCATTAATAGAAGACATTAACTATACCTAATGAACATAGGCTATATTAATTACTAGCAGTTTCACTAAGCTTCGCGTGCGTAACTTGGCTTCTACTATACCAATTTGGATGAAACAAAGCCTATGTCACTCGTGGATAATGTAGCATTCTAATGATAAAAGAATTTTTAAAATCGGTCCAGTAGTTTTTGAGCCTATTCATTACAACCAAACAAACAAACAAACAAAGTTTTCTTCTTTATAATATTAGTATGAAAAGAAAACATTAGCGATCCCTACTAAAACTTCCATAAGGTAACGCAAGGCTAAAAAAAGTTGAAAAAGTGTAGAAGTTAGCTATAAAATGTCTTTCATAACATGCTCTTCGTTGCATTATTTTTACTTGTTTTTCTAGAAGTTTTTATATGTACCTAAATTCTATAACCAACATTGATAACTAAAACAAAAAATAACTAGGAGTAACCAAAAACTATTGTTTTGAAAATCCAAGAATATTTAAACAAGTTGTGAATGTCAAAGTGACAAGTACCAACAAGAATTTTCGAAGCGTTTTTAATTGATTTTTTATGTTATCTACAGTTATTTATGAATAGAAGTATAAAAATTTTAATCCCTAGTAGTTTAGTGTCCTAATAACATCCCACAAACCGAAAATTCATAGAGACCATAATAAATAATACCTATATAGGTGTAAAGTTGTGTTTAAACACTATTTGTAACTAAAGAACGGCTAAACCAATCTGGCTGAAAATTGATGGGGAGGTAGCTTAGAACCAGGAGACGGACAAATGATACCTTTTATCCCGTTCGATTTCAAGGAAACTAGAAAAAACATTTTATTTTTTTCATACAAACTAAACGAGTGAAACTGCTAGTATATCTATAAATAAGAATATATTATATATAATGAAGGAAATGTTGCTTCGATTTTCTAAACCTGTATCATAAAATGATATTGGTAAGTAGTTAAATACCTACTTTTGTCTTTTATAGCTACAAATAACCACATGGCTAATAAAACGAAAATTTTATGTGTAAACTGACGATTATTTACGAGCAATCATCTGACAAATGTTGAAATTTATATAAGAATTTAATTTACAGGGCTTAGATCGGTTAAGTGTATAAAGAGAAGATAATATGGCTGTTGGCGAAAGAAAGATATAACGCTATGTTTTACCTACTTGTAAATTAAAAAAAAACTACTGACATTCATTTGCATAGTTATATTAAAAAGCAGCCAAAGCCGCAGGAGTTATTCATTTACAAATTTAAAAGTAGCTGAAGAACTAAAATGTTGAGAAATTAGTTTAATAAACAAATAACATGAACTTAATAAAAATAACTTTAGATTAAAAGTTTTTTTTCCAAACACATTCATATAAAAATTATAAGTATTTTATGTACATGTAATTCTGACATAATTAAAATAAATGAACGAGAAACGGAAACAATATGGCTTGCGCAGGAATTTCTAAAGAGGGATTCATAGAAATTAGTGGCCCCAAACATAGTTTTTCTTTTCATTTAATTTAGGTTAAAAAAAGGTATCTTACCGCTTATATACGCAACACACACACACGACTAGTGGAAGTCACTAAGTTCCATAATGTGATAGACAGCAAACCTTCCGCCAACCGGGCACCAATGCAATCCAGGGCAACGTTTTTTTTATGAGATTTAAAAAACACATTTTTTTGTTGCTCCACCCGCGGCTCAAACCCGGGACCTTATAAAGTCAAGTAAAATGCTGGAACGCTAAACCACAGAAGCGACATGGTGAATTATTTGATAACATGTTAAAAAACAAAAATGAGTATCAAATAAAGCACAGGTTACAGGATAAAACGTATAGTTCTCTTACTAGTCTGTGCAGGATACTTTTTTGTAACAATTTAACAGTCACCGCTGTGTCTGACGAATAACCTCGTTGACCGCCTCGTTGGTCGAGTGGCTAGCGTACTCGCCTAACTGCATCGACGAATCGCGAGGCTTGGGTTCGATTCCCGACGGGGGCAGGCATTTGTGTGATGAACATTTAGATGTCTGCATTTCCGGGTCTGGGTGTTTATTAAATATATTCTGGTATATATTTAAGTATTTCTATGTAATAGTATCGTTGACTAACAGCCATAACACAAGCATATAATTTGCTTACTTTGGGGTTAGATTCAATTTGTGTGACTAGTCCCAAAAAAAACTAACATGTAAGGAGGTGCTATATTTTCGCTTAAAGACGATGTTATTGATTAACAAACATTCTTCGATTAATTTAGTTTGGTTCAATTTGGTTAATTAGTTAGGTTAAACGATAAATTTTAAAGATAGGAAAAATTTCGCTTCAGTCAGGATGTGATCCTGCACCTTTTCGACTATAGATAAGATTTTTTTAAGTGAAAACTTCTTTCGCGGCGTTGCACACTTTTTTTTGAAATGGGTAATAACTTCTAAACTTACGTCAGGACACATGACCTGATCGAAAATTCGTAAAACGGATAGAGAGTAAACAGCCGGCACGGCGTAGGAGAGGAAGTATCCCCCTCTCTTTCTGCGGCGGCGAAAATGTATGCCAGCGCCTGCTGTTTCGTTTAGACGGCCCAGGACGCTTGCGCGAATGTTTGTGTTGTGATGTTTGTGTACGATATCGCAATAAATGAATATTGTAATCTACAACATAAATGACAGCACTTTCATACTGATAATTATAGCAATTCGTGCAAAATTATTCCCTAACCATTCCAAAATATCAAAAATGAACAACGTTTATATTCAAGTTTTCACTATTGCCGGCACTTCCGTCTTTTTTTTTTAATTTGTAGAAATTTAAGACAGGCACAGGAAGAGTGCTTGAAAAAATAGCTTGAGAGGAACGACATTTATGACTATTTGTATATATTTATCATCTGTGTAGAACTGTGTGTCTATGGGACATAACTACCTGCGTAAACGGTAAAGTAAGAAATTAAAAATTTCGTCACAGGATTTGAATCCTTAGTAGTTCAAATGACTAGAGAATTTGTCGGCTTGAGACGAAAGGGTACATTTACACTTAAATTTTACTTTCTTAAAATTTGAAGAAATTCAAACGTACTTCATGTCATAGAATAATAATAATAAATACCTATCGCTGGACAAGTTAAACAAATTGAATCTAACCCCAAAGTAAGTAAATTATATGCTTGTGATAGGGGTGTTAGTCAACAATTCTAACACAAAGAAACACTTAAAAAGATACCTGAATAAATTTAATAAACACCCATACCCGGAAAGGCACACATCTTAAACTTCATCACACAAAATATGCATGCCCCCGTCCGGAATCGAACCCGAGCCCCGCGGTTGGTCATGTAGTTAGGCGTGTACGCTAGCCACTCGACCAACGAGGCGGTCTGACACAAAACCTGTCGTCTACTGAACGTCTGAAAAGCTTGAGGACACCTGGACTGGATAAAAAAAATTAAAACACCCAATCAACCACTCCATGTAAATATCCTGTCGCACGTGTTTGATTTGACATTTGCGTGCGCGCACCCCATTGGTCAGTGGCGTGTGATCTTTTCCGAAGCGTGCGTGCTCACGATGCGCTTCGTATCTGTAATTTATTCATCATGTAGAAAGGTTAGTTCTTGCGCAATAAGGACAAATAAAATTACCAATTGCCAGGCGTTCTTAGTTGCCTAGTTAACGAAATCAAATTCAAAGCCAAATTTAATTTAATTTAATTTAAGTGCCTAAGTTAGTATATTTAGTGATATAAGTAAGTATGTTCAATTCTAGTCGCTTATTGACAACCTGTCATCCACGTTTTTGCCGCGTTAGTCTGGGCTCGCAGGCAGCTGCAACAGTCCTATCCTACCCTCCAAACCGAAATATGACAATGTCATTTCGGCGGTAGATAAGTAAGGTAAGTATCGCCTCTGTGGTCTAGAGGTCCGGCGTCGGACTTATTGAAGTCCCGGGTTCGATCCCTGGGTCGGGCAGTTAAAAAAATTAGAAAATGTATATTTTCAATTTTCTAAAAAATAAACGCTGTCCGGGATTGGATATGTACCCGGTTGGCGATAGGCTTTGCCACCTATTACATTCGAGGACATGGGCGTGAAGATGCTTACTTACTTTAGGATAAGTAATGCGATGGATCCCTACCCGGACCAGTTACTGGACAGCGCACTACCACCAGTGATCTTGTTGGTAATGACCTATATCATGACCTGTGTTCACCTTTTACGAGCTGCCTATGCCTATGCCACATTGTCTATTCTACTTAGCTTACCCGGACAAACACGGGAAGTTCTTAAGAAGACAGCATCTTTTTTTAACCACTTAAACTTTATATTGTACTAGTGGCCCTTCCCGGCTTCGCACGGGTATAAAATATACATACAAACCTTCCTCTTCAATCACATTATTTATTAAAAAAACAGCATCAAAATCTGTAGCGTAGTTTTAAAGATTTAAGCAAGGGACAGAGGAAGCGACTTTGTTTTATACTATTTAGTGATTAAAAGCGTCGCATTTTAACCTTTTTCTTGTCCAGAATCTTGTTCCAATTCATGTCTAATCATAAATGTTATTATTTTCGTTGATAATAGATTAACTGCCAGTGAGGAACACCAAAAAATAAAAACAACAATTAACGTTATTTTTAACCATAAAATTGCATGGCTTCCGGTGCCAGTAAATGCCATAATCCTAAAATAAACACAAAATCCACTTTTAAACATCTACATTTTTTAAATCAAACATTATTAATCGTTGCAATATTTCATAAAACTCACCTGTTTTCAAAGTCTGAAAAAAACGTCCGCCCCAAAAATGCCAAGAAGTAAAATTAATTATTGTTTTTTATGCCATCGAGAATGTTATAGCAGAAATTATTTGGTGTTTAGCCGCCAGAGGGCGGTGCGAGATGTGATTAATATAGTTCTATGGAAAAAACATTAATGAGTCTGCCGACCACCGCTTCTCCTTTCTGATTTTATAGATCATTCCCCTAGCCGCCGACAGACTAAAAATATTTTTTATGATTTAAAAAAACTTTGAACCCTTTGTTCTGATAGATGTATGTTGAGACAAAAAATAACTTGGAACTTACTTGAACCCACGACCTTCGACTATTTAACCGAGCAATGCAGATTTTTATGACGGTTGCTTTTGTGAGAAGATATTTTAATTATTATTTTAGCACCTTTCCTGTACTTCGGATTATTTTTCCCAATCTTTGTAAATAAAAAAAGAACATCAACTTTCACATATTTTAAGAAAGTATCTTCACGCCTATATCTCCGAAGCGGTGGGCAGGGGCATAACCGGGGCACCCACGACTAGCCGAAGAGACTAAGCCCCACAATGTGAGGTGGCAAGCCTATCTTCATAATATCCAATCCCGAGTAACATTTTTTTGCTAGGAAATTGGAAATCCCACTTTTTCTTTCTTTTATCCGACCCAGGATTCGAGACCAGGATCTCATGAAGTCAAGTCCAACACTTGGACCGCTAGATTACAGAGGCGACAGTACTTATTATATTTATTTCATTTGGTTTGATACTAATAACTAATACTAATAATGTATACTAATAATTAAAACAAGCTTCTGCTTTAAGAATGATTTGTGATGTCTAGTATTTGATGCATTTTTATATTTTTCCATACTTTAGGGTTGCCTGGAAGAGATCTCTGCCTTGGCGATAAGGCCGCCTTTGTGTATCTTCTTAGTGTAAGTTATTTTAATGTATTTGTGATTTATTTGTATTTGGTGCACAATAAAGAGTTATTGTATTGTTTAAAAGGAAAGGAAAAGTAAAACAAGATAAAATACATACAAATAAACATACATAAGTTCAATTCAGAGTGCTGATAAATACAGATTTATTACTAACATGAGATTTGAGGAAATCAGTAATTGTAATTACATGTTTTAATTGTTATAACTAAAATAATCTATATAACAATCTTAGCAGCCAGTTGTTAGCATTTAAACTTAATTAGTATAATCATCTTTAATTTTATTTAATTTAGTGTTATTTCTGTTTTTGTAAGTAAAAATCGTCATACAAGTGAACTTAATGGAAAATTGATTCCCGGGTAGGGCAACAAAAAGAAAATGTTTATTTTTTTATAGAAGAGGAGGCATACGAGCAAGTGGGTCACCTGTTATTTTATTTATTTTCAATTTCAGAAAAAAATATCGTTGCGTGGGGCCGAAAATGTGCCCGGTTGGCGATAGGCTTGCTTGATTACAATATGGGACTTAGTGTTTCGGTAAGTCGATAGTCTATTTCTTCGGGGATGTGGTTGTGAAGATACTTATTCACCATAGCTCATAGACACCTGCAGCACTAAGAGTTAGCAGCTTCCAGTCTATAAAGTGACCAGGGCTATATAAGTTGTTATATAGCCCTGATGATGCTTGTATAGCGAAACCGGTTGGCTAAATTATAAAAATAAAAAATAATAAAATATATTGTGGAATGTACAAGTGTTTCTAAATAAATTACATCAAGAATGGAATTCCACCAAGCTCCGACGATAAGAAGTATAGGACCATTCACACCATGGCATTATTTTGCCATGGTGTGAATGGTCACAACATGGCAAAATAAAATGTTGAGGTGGTGGATTCCTACCCGGACGAAATGCAGTACGGCATTTTATCACCAGTGTCATGCCTGTCGGGAGGGTAGGGTAGGGTGGCAGGTAGACTGTCATAACAGGCCTATTTTAAATCGCCTATTTTAAATACCTCAGTCACAGGTTAGTGACGAACCCATAACATCTATGGTGTCTATAGGCCACGGTACTTTCCAACTATCAGAAAAATGATATCAAAAAGGTGTGCTTTTTCGATGGCTTATTATAAACTAAATAAAAAAATATCCCTAGATAAGTCACGCAAATTAAATCTAACCCCAAAATAAGCAGGTTATATCCTTGTCTAATGGGTGTTAGTCAACGATACTAATACATAGAAATACTCAAATAGATACCAGAATAAATTTAATAAACACCCAGATCCGAAAATGCAGACATCTAACTCTTCATTACACAAATGCCGTCGGGAATCGAACCTGAGCCTCGCGGTTGGTACGAGTAGTTAGGCGTGTACGCTAGCCACTCGACTAACGAGACGGTCAACAAAAGAAATAAAATAATGCATGACGGTTTTTAATAACATTTTTTTATTCTCCTTTATGTCCAAGTTATCTTGCACAGCCAGTTGTATGAATGTAACTTTGAATAGTTAGGGTCGGCTCAGGGGCGCATTAGGTTTGCACGTTTGTGGGTGAAATATTTAACTCTGAGTTAGCTTCCAACCTAATGTTTAACATATAAAACTAAATAACTGTTTACTAGGTGGTAGGTACTTGCCCTGATTGGTACCACCGCCTTGCCTTTTTCTGCCCAATTGATATAAAAAAACATTTTTTAATGTTTTTTATATATCAATGTACGACGATCTATAATTTAAGCGAAGTGAAACTGCCAAAAACCGACTTCGAATTCAATAAAGAAGTTAAATAAGATAAACTGTATACTTTCCTCGACTTTTCTAAGATTCCATCATCAGATCCAAACTATATCCAAACTATAAAAAAAGAATGCTTGAAAAATTGGCGAAATCGATTGGCGAAAGTAAAAATTATAATACGTGTGTGTTACCAGCTGCTGTTGGCTGTCAGACGGGGAAAGCTGAAATCCATTGTTGAGGTAGATTAAGCCTTAACAAATGCTGAGCTTAGATTTCTTGTTGTTTTTTTTTATTAATGATGTACGGTAAGTTTTATTCTGTTAGTAAATGTTTTTCCTTCTTTCTTTCAAATGTATAAAACGAGCAGTCGAACAAAATTTAACCTCCTCTTTTTTTAAGGCGTCTGAAAAGATAAGTAACATAATAAATATCCGACATTACAATTTTCTTTGCATAAAGTATTAATTTTATCAAAAAAATGCAATAAATGCAAAAAACTAGGACTTTAGGAAATCGCAACGCAAACATTTCTCACAGTAAAAAACATCATCTTTTTGCGGTCCCGGCGAGCCCGACAGCCACGCCCACGGTCTTCGGGGATTTGCATTCACTTTGTCTGTCATTGTTTTAACAGATTAGACACAGACTTAATATCCAATTTCCAGGAATAGTTTAGGATTAATCCAAGAAATCTTGAAGAGAATCATAAGATTACAAATAAACCAGGCATGGTGTATGATTTTTTGGGAAGCTGGTAGACTTGCCCCCCGTGTTAGCCTGAGTCCGCTGAAAAGAATAGATCTTTTCCTTCCAAGAGGACGGCAAAGGTTTAATTCGTCTTTACTAACATAGCCACTGTCGGTAGAGTGCTGTGCAGCAATTAGTGCGGGTAGAGATCCACCTTTTTTTTTTTGAATGACTAAATTGTTGCTAATCTTGCGATTTTATGCAACTTCACCGAGCTTAGGGGGCCGAGCAGAGTGCTCAGCCCGAGACATCATTATTTAAATGCATGGGGCTGTTACCTACAACGCCAGCACCAAGGGCTGTCTCCCGGGAGACCGTACCTCGACTTGGTGCTGCGTTCTGGTTACAGGGTGGATTGGAGAGAGGAATATTGGCGGCTCGTTGCCCGGCGTTAGGCGCCGGGCGCAAGAGAGGTCTTCGTCGCCGAGACCGGAGGCGACGGTGTCGTGTGATGTTGTTGTGATGTGAGTTTGTCGTGTTCCGGTTTGGAGGTGGAGAAAGTAGAGCGTTCGCCGAGGTTATTTGGTCCGGAGGATCCGATAACACGTGGCGGGGTCTTCTATGATTAGGGGGCGCGTTCGCGACCGGTGTGTAGTCACACGTGGAAGCTAACAACGGATTCGG
>NJDD01000771.1:176528-190998 GCA_002245505.1 Calephelis nemesis
GAGGTGGAGAAAGTAGAGCGTTCGCCGAGGTTATTTGGTCCGGAGGATTCGATAACACGTGGCGGGGTCTTCTATGATTAGGGGGCGCGTTCGCGACCGGTGTGTAGTCACACGTGGAAGCTAACGACGGATTCGGGTGGACAGATCCACCGTCTTACTGACGCAATACTGACAATGTTGTGAACGGTCTCGAAGGTAGGGTAGCCAGTAGACTTGCACATTTACTCCCTTACCAATAAAACTTAAACTTTGAAGTGAAGTTACACACCAGATCAATGGGCGCGTAAGTTTTATTAGTAAGGTACCTCTAACATTTTGGCAACAGGACAGTAACGCACCTATAACATCTACGTTGTCTTTAGGTGACGGTTGTCTGTTACCATTAAGAGTCCAGAGTGCTTCTTGGCTGACCAATCATATAAAATAAAAATAAATACCGGTACTAACTTTTTATGTGACCTCTCTCATAAAAAATATCTGCAAATTCGTCTAACTACTTTCATTTGACCCTAGCAAAATCTCAGAATAATTTATTTGAAATTGGAATGCCTAATTCTAGTCAAACAGAAACAAAGTTAAAATAAAACGTATCTTCACGTCCTTTTCTCGGAAGCGGTAGGCAGAGGCACAACCAGGGCATCCACGACTAGCCGAAGACACTAAGTCCCACAATGTGGTACTGGTAGCAAGCCTGTCTCCATTTTATATTTTTTTTAATTTAATTTATTTTTTTAAATTACTCGTCCTGGGGATCGATCTCGGGACCTCAAGAAGTCAAGTCCGACGCCGGACTACTAAATGTAAGTAATGAAATACGAATACATTAATTACATAGTACATAGGAAAAAACTTAGTAACCTTTTTTATTACAAAAATCATAAGTAAGTTAACTTTCAGCGCAAGGTGAAATAAATAGCATTTGCTTTTACATTGGAGATAAGGTATTTTTTTTAAGATAAGCTCTAAAATAATATAAAGCATTATTTTTAAAAGTCACTCTTAAATTGTTATAAATTTTACGGCTGCTACGTTTTAAGATTTCTTGGAAGATCGCTTATAATAATAATTAGATTGTTCGTTAAAATAATTTGAGAGATAACTTTCGAGATATGTATCACGATACTGTATTATGTTAATTATTAATATACTTCTACTTTAACGGTATGCAATTTTTCTTTACGCAGTATACATATTTACTGACTTATATTTCAGCCGTTACCTGATTGTCCCACTCTAGCGTTCCTGACCTTTTAAAAAATACCTTTTGCTTCAAATTGCTTTTACCAGAGATTAGTAATATATGTATATTGTCTTTGCTATTACTTTTTTTTTATGATATTGGAAGGCAAACAAGCAGACGGATTTCCTGATGGTAAGAAATTCACGCCGCCTAGAGACACCAAAGGTGGTAATGGTGCGTTGCCAACCTGGGGCCGGGATGTTAGGCCTCGAGCAAAAGTAAGTTTACCGGCTTCCTTACCCTCCGAACCGGAACACGTCATGACGTTAACGCGGCAGGAATAGGTAAGGCGGTGGTACCAATCCGAGCGAGTCGCTGCTAAACTCTACCACCTAGTCAGAATTCACGGTGTTAGTGACGGTGAGCCTTTGCTCGCCTTTTACGAGCTGCCTGGCAAGGAAGGCAGATGGTCTATTCTACAAAGGAGCCCGGACCAACAGACCAACAGACAGCAAATCACACAGACCACATGAACGGTTCTTATAAAGAGTCTTTATGTACGCTTATACATCTTCACGCTAACTCCCTTACGAGGTAGGTAGAGAGTATCGAGTGTCAAATGTCACGATCCTTACAAACCTGTCTGTCTTCTTCCGCATTCATTAACTCTTTCAAAAAACACTTCGCTTTTGGGGAGTATTGACAACTAATCTCGGAACACCCGAGCGAATTGATCGTGGAATATCACCCCAGACATCGCCTCTAGTGTTTCGATGTTAGTGTTTATCACATGTGCTCCCAGGTTCAACTATCGAGTCGGATGTGTTTTTTTTTTTCAATTTTGTTTAATAAAAACTTCGTTTCCTAGGTCTGACTAAGTATCCGGTTGGCCATAGGTTTGTCACTTATGACATTTTATGACTAAGGACTACTTGACTGTGACTTGATTGTACACCTGCCTCTTCGGGAGTAAAAGCGTGAAGATATTTACTTCCTTATACATATACACCCTGACTTTTTAATCACCATCCAAATTTTAATATGTTGATCTTAAGTGAAAATAATTAAATACGTGTTTTTTCTTTTAGAATCCCTCAATACTAAAATATTAAGACATGACATCGCAAATATTGATGTTTATGGGCAGCGCGCGCTCCGTACCCACGCGCTCAGTGCTCTGACATGCTAGGTACCTATTTTTTTTTCATAAATGGACTTATCTAAAGATACTTTATGCCCAGAAAAAATTAGGATGGTGATAAAAAAATCTTGCTGTATTAAGTTAACTTATGTTCTAGTCATGCGTCATATTGAGGGACTTATACATAAACTAATTTATAATAAAGCAATTTTGTTTAATTTCAATGTAATACTATATACATGCTAGAAAAAAAAATCTGCTCTACTGATAAGAAGTGACAACCGTTGCCTATAAATTTTCACTTTTTTGTCGCTATCTTAAGCTATCTTAGATCAAGAAAACAAAAAATTAGTAAGTCTACAGGTTCCCGTTTTTTTTTAAAAAAGTATCTTCACGTCCATTTCCCTAAAGATGTAGGCAGAGGCGTAACCAGGACACTGACGACTAGCCGAAGACAATAAGTCCCACAATGTGATTCTACTAGCCTATCGCTCGCCCCTAGCCTATTTTTTTTATTTTTATTTGTTGCCTAACCCTTTTTTAACGTATGGAAAATTCCCAAAGATTCTCGCTATTGGGTGAGAGCAGGTTATGTCGGATTCGATAAAAACCATATGTTGGCCTTACCGTCCACGACATTAGGTACCCTACCCTACACGACAATAGCGAGTAGTGACGCTGGCGGCGCCAATAGTAAGGTGGTACCAAGTCGAAGTTTGCAGCTTCGTAGCACACTCCCATGTTATACACATTTTTAGTAGTTTAGAGAGAATTCCTTATGCAAGGCTTAGTCGTTTATTGCAAATATGTAGTGTATAATAAAAGAGACCTGTAATCGTTAATCGCCTCTGTGGTCTGTGTTGGACTTGATTTCATAAGATCACCGGTTTTTGATCCCCGGGTCGGGCATCAAGAAGAATATGTGTTTTTTTACTTATCAAAATCTATATATTAATATCAATGTTATTGTAACCTTTTACATAGTAAAGAAAGAAAAACACATAATCTCATCTATGGTCTGGTGGTCCAGTATTAGCGTCGACTACATTTGGTACCGGGTTTGAGTCTCGAGTCGAGCGACTTATGATGTGTTGTTTCAACTTTTACCAAAAATAACATTGGCTGGTTGGTAGGTTTTCCACTTATTGCATTGTAGGTCTAAGTTCTAACGATCTTTCCTAGAGACGTTAATTAACATTTAATTCATGTTTAAGGCAAAAAACAATTAAAAATGACGACTTAATGACTGATTAAAAGATGATTTACGTCTCTGAATCCGACCGTAAGTTGTATTTTTACATCTGCAAGAATTTACTTCTTTCACTTATTAGGATTACTTAAGATTTTTGGTTAGCAAAAAATAACAATATCTAAAATGTTGTAACTTTAATAAGAAATTATTTCTATTAACATTGCAAATCTCAAAGAAGTTTAATTTTAATATCTACAATTGCCCCACGCCCGGGGCTTCTCCGCAAAATTTATATTAAAAAAAAAAACAAACCTCCATCAGCATTTACAAAAACTCATCCACTATATTCAGATCCTAAATTGTCTTATTCTTTTACGTCTCCAACGGTTTTAATAAATCGGTTATGTTTTACAAAACAATTTAAAAGAGTGCAGTCGTGCCTCCATGGCGAATATATTTGTTCATATGTCATTAACATATACCGACAGACAAGCCGTAAACAAGATATGTAAATGATACGTGCTCGCCTTCAGGATATGGAATGATGGCTGCAAGTTTGACATTTTAAACTTTCTTTGCTAAGTGTACAGGAAATCTCAAAGGTTTTTTTTTAATTTTTTTTTCTGCAAAAACGAATTATGCAAAAACGAAATTTGAGTACATCAATTTTGTTAAATTTCCTGTGTAAGTGCTCATAAAAGAAATTTTGGAGATAATTTAAGTATTTTACTTTTTTCGTAAAACATAATTAATTACACAAGAGCTGTGTATTTTAATAAACACTGTATAATTTTTTCTAAAACTCTCTGTACGTTTATTAAAGAGACCGCAGCAAAAGTTGGGTAAACTTCTTTTACTAAAAGTTTATTATAAATAAATCACACCAAAGCTATTATTATGACACCGGAAAGCTGGGAGACATCTTACTAAAGGATTATAATAATTGTATGCTTTGTTAGTAAAAGTAAGAGTACCACTCATCTAAAAGTACAATGCTTAAGAAATATTAAACTCTCCAGATGTTTACCGGTTGAGCGAAACTGATAGTGACTAAAGCTTTATGCTGCAAAAATACGTTAGAAAGAAAGAAAGAAGCTATTTATTTGCGGAAATATGTGTGTAAATGAGATGTTACAAAAATATTTAAGTATATCAACATATTCTACCATATTTTGGTGTGCAAATATTTTAACATTTATAAAAAATATTATTTAATAAGGTACATATGCTTTAACTTCTAAGCCAATTATTTATATTTATAACTAGATTAATTATTTATTACCAAAACATTTAATTAGGCAATAACTAGTTTTACCAGATGAGTTGTTACCAGACTCTGTCCCCTCTTGTTATGTTTTAATTACACCTAAGTGATTGATAGGTTAACGCCACTGACAGTCCTTGAAGTTCGGGTTTGAGTTTCCGACAAAGAACGGCGTTAACGTAATTTTCATGCTTTTATCTGGGTATAATTTTATCAGTTCAAAAAGGGCATAAAAATACACATTATGCATATGTATATTTATTGCATTTGCTCTATGTGTTGGTTTGGACTTTCTCGGTCAAATAGACTCTACTACCCTGCCTATCAGTTCGTGAAAGTAGAGCATTGGCTACATGGGTCATAACCAGTAAGATCACTGGAGATAGAGTGCTATGCAACACCTTGCTACGGGAGGGATTTCTTACCATCAGGATAGTTGTGTGCTTGTTCGCTGTTTTGTCACTTAAAGAAAGTCAATAATATCGTTTTTCTTCCGAGTCAATAATTAACTCTTCAGCATAGTAAGCACCCTAGTTGCAGTGACCGTACCTGCATGGTCAATTCAATGAAGAGTCTGGATCCAACCCGGCGATAGCTACAGTACCTATACGGACTTCAAAAGTTTTCTGTTAGTGAATAAAATTTGGTAGTTTTGATTAAAACAAATAAAGAACTTGTAAAACCGTAGCATAAACCTTACGTACTTGAGGTGATGGTAACATTCAGGTGGGTTGCCATAAAATCCTATCTGCAGCAGTAAATATTTTTTGATTTATAAGAGAGTAGACCTAAATATTCGTGAGGGGTGTATACTGAGTTTAAAGTAGTTTTTTATAGCTTCAGGCAGCCAGACGTTAGGAGACAACCGTGGCCTATATACACCAAAGATGATATTGGTGCGTCGCTGTCCTGTGGGCCTGGATGTTGGGCATATTGTAAAATAAATAAATAAATATCCCTGGACAAATTACACGAATTGAATCTTACCCCAAAGTAAGCAAATTATATGCTTGTGTTATGGGTGTTAGTCAACGATTCTAATACATAGAAATACTTTTATAGATACCAGAATAATGTTAATAAACACCCAGACCCGGAAATGCAGACATCTAAATGTTCATCACACAAATGCCTGCCCCCGTCGGGAATTGAACCCGAGCCTCGCGTTTGATCGATGTAGTTAGGCGTGTACGTTAGCCACTCGACCAACGAGGCGGTCATATTGTAGAAGTCTACCGGCTAAATCTTTCGAACTTTGGAACAAGACACTCTCATTATTGCGATAGGAATGGGTATGGCGGTGGATCCCTACACGTGCAAATTGTTGCATAGCACTCTACCATCAGTGGCCTTTGTAATGGCCCATGCAACCTATGCTCGCCTCTTACGAGTTGCCTGGCAGGGAGGCAGATGGTCTGGTGTGATACGGTAAGTGGATAGAGGTAGTATTCTAAACAGAGGACCGGACGGGGAAAATTTCCTTTCAAAATATGTGTTTTTTACCAATAATGTTTTTTTTATTTATCTTTATAAATTTTGAATTTCCTTTGAAAAATTTCTTTGAAATTGAAATTCCTTTAAATACCAATGGGTGTGGCCTTGGGAATACCCATCATGCCGTATCAAATATTCCCAATATTATTAATATTCAACCTCTATGGTTGATCATAGAGCTCTACTATAGCATAAAATTTTGTTGTAAGTGAAGTTATGTATGCTAAAAATAGAAACGTCAGGATAGCTAGTTAGAATACATCAAGATGTTTCGAGATTAAAAAGTCTCTCGTTAACAAACTGACAATCGTTGAGATAACGTCACATGAAATCTTGTAAAAAAAGTATCTTAATGCTTTTATCTAAAAAGAAGTAGGCGAAGGTAAAACCATAGCACCCACGAACCACTAATAGTCAATGTTAATAATGTATCTCTAAAGAAGGATTTTAAGCAATCTAGATAGCTGCGTATCCGCCGGCCTATCCTATACCTAATTGCCATATTAATCCTGTCCACAGATATGTTATTGGAAAGCGATAAAATTAAAATGGTTCAAAATATCAATCTTGGACAGCAAGTTTTGGATTACGATTGATTATTAATATTGGCCGTAAGTGAGTTTTTTGTGGTCCGGTCGCGTAACCAAAAAAAATGTATAATTTCAATTTTATAATAAACTAGCGGCCCGCCCCGGCTTCGAACGATTATGAAATATACATATAAACCTTCATCTTCAATCACTTTATTTATTTAAAAAAAACGCATCAAAAATCAAAAACAAAAATACGCAACGGCGTAGCTTTAAAGATTTAAGCGTACAAAGGTAGGTATATAGGGACAGAAGCTTTGTTTTATACATTTTAGTGAAAAATGACTTTGCCTTGGATAAGCTTTATGTCCAGTTGGCGATAGTCTTGCCACCTATCACTTTGTGGGACTTAGCGTCTTCGGCTAGTTGTGTGTGTACTGGTTGTACCATTGCCTACCTCTCCAGGGATACGAGCGTGAAAATACTTCTAATGGTTGTCCGACCTGGGGATTGAACCTGAGACTTTTTAAAGTCAAATCGAGCAACGAAACGCTAGACCAAAGAGGAAAGCTTACATAATTTCTGAATATACGAGTTGACAATCCCAGTTTAAGATTCAGTTTAAAAAACCATTTCAAAAACTATGCACAAACACTACAATTTTCATAATAGACACAAAGATTCTTAACAAAACTGACTGGTCTTTAAAATTGAAAGTAAAATATTTTAACAAGAATAATTTTTTGCTTTCATTAGTTTGTAAGGCGTAAAGTGGAAAACGCCGGGGGTGATACGAGGCTGGTATTATATGGGGGCGAACCTCCTACGCCCTAAAGCCCTTGCTACTTCGTAGGTGGTACTGGCCTTATTAATCATTAAGGGAATTCACATTTCTTTAACATAGTACTTTTCTAAATCATTATTACTATAGTAGTATCAGACCCGACAGACGTTCTCTTTCCTAACTATGAACATAGAATTGAACTTCTGACAAAAAATGAAAAAAATCGAAATTGTTCCTTCCATTCACGCGTGATTCCAAAAGAAAGAGATTTATTTTTTGATTCAGATTCGCTATTCTTCACATTTACGATACACATACACTCGTATTACATCTGAAAATTGCTGTGTGTTGAAATACAGGATAACCTTCTCAAAAGATGATATATCAAATGAGCTTGTTTCCAATAATTTTTCCATTTAATGCTATCAAATTTATACCTAACAGGAATAAGTTTATTGTTTAATTAAATAATAGAATATTTTAACTATAAGGTGATAAATGGTATTGGTTGAAAATGAAATGAAAATTCCATCTCTAAGAGTATCCCTCAGAGGTGGAATTTTCAGAATTTCTTTATGAGAAATGCTTTATCATCAAAAAGTTATAGATTTTATAAAATTGTAAACGAGATAGAAAATTACAGTCCACAGATAATTAATCATTTTGTTGTTTATTTGTGTTGCTGTTTAATTAAAAAATATAATATAGTAAATGAAAGGTGAAAAATGGTATTGGTTGAAAATGACGCTTTGAAAATGAAATGAAAATTCCACCTCTAAGGGTATCCCTCAGTGGTGGAATTTTCAAAATGTCTTTATGGGAAATGTTTCTTCATGTACAAGTTTTCGATTTTACGAAATTATAAACGAGATAGAAAATTACAGTCCACAGATAAGGGAGTGGTTATGGCCAGGAGCGAGCGAGACTGGCTTTTAAGAAGTAGCTTTAAACGCCTCTGCTCGAGGCTCTACAAAATTGTAAGCATTTGCTTTACGGTTTAAGAAAAAAAACATTAGGACTACAATTAAGAACTTATTAATGTTAACATTTATTACTCTATGTCGTATCCATACATACATATACATGTAAATTATGGTAGAGTGCTGTCAGCATCTAGCCGGGTCTACCAGGAATCTATCACCTTACCATAAGGACACTGTCTGGGTTGGCAACGCAACTGTTAGACTGTTGGTATTACAGCTACTCGTAGGTGGCGAGGAACACTTTAAATTAGTTGAACCTTAGTCTTTTACGTAATAAAATCCATACTAAAACTGTCATATTCCAGTGCGGAGGGTACTCTTGAATTGACTTTTAGATTTTAAAAATATTTTGAATATTAGAAAATGTATACTTTCAATTATCTAATAAAAATAACGTTGCCCGGGATTGGATATGCGCCCGGTTGGCGATAGGCTTGCCACCTATCATATTGTGGGCCTTAGTGTCTTCGGCTAGTCGTGAGTGCCCTGGTTGTGCCTCTGCCTACCTCTTTAGGGACATGGGCGTGAAATACTTAAAACTATTTTTGCACGTTATAGACCTAATAAAAGAAGCAAAATAATCTTACAACGGTTAGGTCCGGCGTAAGCGCTAATGAAATCGTGACGCGATTGACCTAAATAATTTCTTGAATTTAGTAATCCATTTTAAATTATTTCAGTCATAATATATTTTGTGACAAATCTTTTATTATAAATTTAAAAGGTAATACGTAAAGGAGATGAAAAAATACAATCTCAGACAAGGGAGTGGATTTAGCCAGCAGCAAGCAAGACCGCCTTTTAACAAGTAGCGTTATACGGCTCTGCTCGAGGCTCTAAAATTGTAACATCAAATGTTACAATTTTGTTACAAATTTTTGTAACTTGCCTCACTTAGTCAAAAACTGTTCGGGACATTTTAAAAATTTGTGTATTTTATTACTACGTGTTTATTATTTTTTATGATTCATCCATTTATTCGATGTAGGTAGATTTAATAAATTTATTGATGCCATATACCAAACAAAGGACAAACGAAAAATGTTTATTTACTCTTACTTTATGGCCTCAGCTGTTGGACTTGATTGCATGAGGTCCCCGGTTCGAATTCCAGATCGGCCAACAAAAAAAAATTGGGTTTTTCCTAATAAAAGAAAACGTTGCTCAGGATTGGATATGTGCCCGGTTGGCGATAGGCTTGCCGCCTATCACATTGTGGGACTAATTGTCTGCGGCTAGTCGTGGGTGCCTTGGTTGTGCCTCTGCCTACCTCTTTGAGGATATGGGGGTGAAGATACACACACGCACTTACTGCTTATTTACTATTAAGAAGTGCCAACCAATAAGCGACAGCTTCTTGCAATAAAATCAAATTTATTCTTACCAAATATCCATGTACCACTTCTTTCATGGAAAAAAATCTTTTTTCGTTTTCATTTCAAAAATGTACAAAAACCAAACAAACTTTGATAAGCTAAAATGGTCAAACAACAAGAATAAATTGCTTCTATTGGTAAGTACCTATAGCCAACCTACTTCAGGTCGCTTCCTGCGTTAACAATAAACTTATTAAAAAGCAAATAAGTATCTTCACGCCCAAGTCCTCCAGGGACTAGGCAGAAGCAAACAGGGCAGGCAGCCCACGGCTAGCCGAAGACAATAAGTCCCACAATGTGATAGGTGGCAAGCCTATCGCCAACTGGGCACATATCTAATCCCAGGCAACATTATTTTTATTAGAAAAATGAAAAATATTTTTTCTAATTTTTTATGCCTGGTCCAGGGATCAAACCTTAAGAAGTCAAGTTCGTCGGCGGACCGCTAGCCAACAGAGGAGAGAGGAAACTAATTCCTACCAAATATCAATGTGAATCTTCTTTAAACGAAACAATCTAAACAGTTCAAAAGTATACAAAAAGCCAACCCTTCAATACTTTGTAAAATAGGTCAAACAACAAGCATGCAATTGATATTATAAGTTTAGCCACCTGTTAGGTTCCTGCAAAAAATGTTCTTGTAAATCATACATGTGAAATTGCTTTATTCAAAATTATATACTATTTCAAAAATTTACACAAACGAAAGACCCTTCAATACTTTTTGAAAAAAATCAAACTACAAGGTTATCTTGCTACTATTGATAAGCTTAACCAATCTATGTCGGACAACTTCTTGAAAAAATCATTCCTACCTAATATCTATGTAAAACTTCTTTATTCAAAAAATCTTGACCTTTCAAAATTGCATAAAAAAATCAAACACACTTCGATACTTTCTAAAAAGGTAAAACTAAAAATAAGCTACCTACCAATTTATTGACAAGTTTAGCTAACCTACTGCATCCTGCAAAAAAATATTACTTCCAAGTATCTATGTGAAACTTTAATCGAAAAAATGTTAACGTTTCAAAAATGTACAAAAAACCAAACACACTTCGATACTTTCTAAAAAAGGTCAAACAACAAGAATATATAGCTACTATTGATAAGTCTGACCAACCTACATGAGACCGCTTCAATCGCCTTTCCCATCGACGCCGCCCCACAAGAAATGCTTGGTCACTGGGTCTTTCAACTTTTTATATCGAATAAAATTTAATCATACTTTAATCTACTGTTTCAATAGGTAGTGGTTTTTGTAGACCGTTCCTATTGGTTCTGTTAGTGGCTTCGTTATGTGACTTCTGTTCGACATGAGGCTCTTGTTGTTATGTACGACATTTTAAATTGCTTTTTAGGGTTCTGTACCCAAAGGGTAAAAACGGACCCTATTACTAAGCCTCCGCTGTCTGTCTGTCTCCAGGCTGTATCTCATAAACCGTAATAACTAGAAAGCTGATATTTTCACAAATGATATATTTCTGTTGCCGCTATAACAACAAATACTAAAAATTAAAAACAAAATATTAAGATAACAAAACAAAACAAAAAATTATAAACAGCAAACAACATTATTAAAAAAATATTTTAAATATGTAAACATTACAATAAACATGTTTTTTTCGTATTTTTTGAATGTAATATTGAGATCAATATTAAGAACGGTAACATGTAGGCACTTTAAATTTTCACAGAAAATTTTCACCTTTCAAAATAGATAATTAAATAACAATAAACTTAAAGTAAATATTAAAGGGGGGCAAACAACAAACGTATCTTTTAATAGATAGGTAGAAGATAGTACAGAACCCTTCGTATGCAAGTCCGACTCGCACTTGGCTGGTTTTTGTTTACCTGTTCTTCAATTAATAGATTGTTCTCAGAAATTTTCCATTTACATTAAAGTTTTATCATGATTAGTCCTTTTATATTTGTTTTTCGGTTGTTATTATTACCATCTTTTGTCGTCTTAAAGGCGTCAAGTGAGTGTTTTGCATTTTCGAAAAGATCATCATCTTGCCTCATTTGAATGTAATGATACACATACCTATTTTAAAAAGAATATTTAAGCCCGAAGAGGTTGAATGAGGTACTATCTGAGCACCCACGACTAGCCGAAAACATCAAGTCCCACAAAATGATAGGCTTCCACCTTTTGCCAACCGGACATAAATCCGATCTCGAACAACTCTTTTTCTATTAGAAAAATAAAAAAAAAACTTTTTCGTACAGTCGACCGACCCGGGGATTGAACCCTGGTCCACATAGAGTCAAGTCCAATACCGTACCCAATGCAGAGGCGATTAGATCTATTCAATAAAATAAAGTCGGGTTAATTACACCACAAATAACTAAGTAACAGCTGGACTGATTTACAATTAGACTCTGAATTCTGTAAAATCTTGAAAAGCAGAATAACTATTATTTGGAAAGTGTTATATAGTACATAGGTTTGTCACATATCACATTGTGAGGCTTAGTGTCTTTGGCTAGTCGTGGGTGCTCTGGTTGTGTCTCTGCCTGGCCTTTCGAGGATATGGACGTGAAGATACTTTTTTATATATAGTCAGATCATTCGAAGATCGATGAGATAGCTAGTATATAAACAAAATTAAAGATGTCCGTAAAAAATATTGTTGTTTTCAATTCGGACATTATTTTAATTTTGAATCCGATTAAGCAGACAAAAACAAAATTCGGTAAACAAATACACACAATTGAAAAACATTATTCCTGCTGCCATAGTCATCTTACTGTCTGGAGGATAGGGTAGCAACTTGCTCACACGGCTTAGTATCCCGGCTTCTATGCACTCTCTATCATCTGTAGGTTATTTCTTATCATGAAAGGCGTCGTTTGCCTATTAGAACCCATAAAAACATAACCTGCCTTCCGCAATCAGTTAAAAATATCGATTAATACGAAGTAAAAACTAATCAAGTCTATCAAAAATCGATAAACAAAACAGTGGGTTGGAGAAGGGTTAAAAAACAAATGAATGAAGGCGGTCCAGGCTCCTTGGCACATAAATCATGGCTGGACGGGAACCGAATGCGCGATCCCGGCCAAGATTTTAATATACATGAGCGCAGCATCTTAGAGTGTTCATTCATGGGTTTTTTATTTTAATTACGTATAGGTCGTGTGAAGGGTTCGCGGTTAGTTTTTGGTTTTAATGACTATATAAAATGGCCGAGCTCGTTCCTATGGTTAACTAGCTGCTAGATCTGACTTTGCTTGTATTTTGCCTAAAAAGGTGTCTTCAAGCCCATATCCTAGAAGAATTAAGCCGATGCACAACCAGGGCACTCATGACTAGCCGAAGACACCAAGTTTCATAATGTAATAGGTGACAAGCCCATCGCCAATCGGGCACATAAACAATCCCGGGCAACGTTATTTTTATTAGAAAATTGAAAGTATATATTTCCTAGTATTATCAATTGCTCGACCTGGGTATTGAAAGTCCCGGGTTCAAGAAGTCTAGTCCACAAAGGCACGATGACAGGTAAGTGCCTTTTTTTATGACATTGGAAGGCAAACAAGCAGACGGATTTCCTTATGGTAAGAAATTCACGCCGCCTAGACACACCAAAGGTGGTAATGGTGCGTTGACAACCTGGGGCTGGGATGTTAAGCCTCGAGCAAAAGTAAGTTTACCAGCTACCTTACCCTCCGAACCGGAACACGTCATGACGTTATGGCGGCAGGAATAGGTAAGGCGGTGGTACCAATCGGGGCGAGTCGCTGCTAAACTCTACCACCTAGTCAGAATTCACGGTATTCGTGACGGTAAACCTATGCTCGCCCTTTACGAGCTGCCTGGCAAGGAAGGCAGATGGTCTATTCTACAAAGGAGCCCGGACCTGACGCGTAATGGTGCGTTACCATTACCACCTTTAGTGTCTCTAGGCGGCGTGAATTTCTTAACATCAGGAAATCTGTCTGCTTGTATGCCTTCCAACATAGTAAAAGAACAATACGTTTTGCTGTGGTAAGAGCAATATATCATTAATTTTATACTAAAGTATTGTCAACAAGTCGATATATAAAAGTCGGGAAAATTGCAGGGAAACTGGGTAGAAATAATGCTTTAATTTATAGAAACTGTTACCTAGCTTTCAATGACAATTGACAAACGATACGAAGTTTGCGGGTTGGCCTGTTATGGGCATTTTATCCCTTAATATAATTATATTAACCCCTGTCGTTCCAACCGTAGCTCGGCACTTCGTTTTGCCGCTTAGTTCATACATTGTTATTCTAAATCTTTTACTTTTCAATCTGTCAAAGTATGGAATTCCCTTCCTGTCGAGGTTCGTGATAGCCCTGCTTTACTTTCTTTTGAGAAAAAAATAAAGGAACATTACTTTTCGTTGACACAATAACAAACTGGTATCTCTTCAGTACAAAGACATTTACAATAATTATAATTGTACCTATTATATTTTTCATATTATATTTTGACCACCTAGTCAGATGTCACGGTGTTAGTGACGCTGAGTCTATGCTCGCCTTTTACG
>NJDD01000771.1:191232-238536 GCA_002245505.1 Calephelis nemesis
TGACGCTGAGCCTATGCTCGCCTTTTACGAGTTCCCCAGCAAGGAAGGCAGATGGTCTATTCTACAAAGGAGCCCGAACCAACACGGGGGAAACAACTTGTCTCTTGTACAACTTTATTTCTACGAATAAAAAAACTTTTTATTACTAAAATTGTGACTATAAATTTATGTTCACGCCTATTAATGTTATTTTACCAGGCCATGATATATAATGTGTTAAATTATACTGCAAATATCTTCGCATTGACCATTTTATGTGACTGTTTTATTTGCAAAGTACTGCGAGTTTTATGAGAAATCGCCATGAGGCAAAAAGTGACCATTTATTTTTCTATCATTAAGTATTTAATGATGGCAAAATTAATGGTTATGAAGTACATAATTTAAGTATCCCGCTAAGAAAAGTTTATTCAGGAATTTAGATAGGATTTTCTTTAGTTACGTATTACGTAAGTTACGTATTGTGGAGCTTATTATAAAGATGTATAAATATTTAAGTAAATTCTTGAACAAATTACACAAATTGATGCTTACATAGAATAAACAAATAATACAAATGTCTGCCTCCGTCGGGTATCAAACCTGAGCCTCGTTGTTTGTGGACCAACGAAGCGGTCAAACGTATATATTATATTTACCTTATGTACATTAATTATGTACCTTATGTACATTAAGACAATACAAATTTGTGAGGTTTTAAAAAAGCTCGAGTTCTAGCCATCAAAAAAGAGCACTAGCTAAATAACTATAAATTAAAGTACAAAAATAAATTTAATTATAATTCATTGATGCAATAGTTTTTGCACTAACATACTTACATTTCTGGGTCTGGGTGTTTATTAAATTTATTCTGGTATCTATTTAAGTATTTCTATGTATTAGTATCGTTGACTAACACCCATTACACAAGCATATAATTTGCTTACAATGGGGTTAGATTCAATTTGTATCAGTAAAAAAAATACTGACAGTCATAAATTTTAAAAATAGTTTTTGTTTTAACCTAGTGCGGATATTATTATTATTATTATTATTAACTCTTTATTGTACACAACTGATATTACAGAAAAAAATCCTAAAAGTAAAAAAAAAGTACTAAAGGCGAGCTTATCTCTAACAAAAGAAATTTCTTCCAGCCAACCCGTAAAAGGAAAGTAATAACTAAAGTAAGTATACTTGTTGTACCGATAAATAAACTACTAAATATATACTATTTAATGAACTAAAACACATATAATTTAAAAAAAAATAACAAAACAAATAAACAAAATTAAACTAAACATAAATCTAAAGTAAAATTATGTGAACAAATTGAGAGTCTAAGCTATGGCAAAGAAATGCTCTTTTAGATGTTTCTTGAAAGAATCAAGAGTGTCGCAGCCACCAATTACATAAGGTAAGGAGTTCCACAACCTTACAGCATGGACTGTGAATGAATAGGAATTTTATTCGTGTTCCAACAATTTACACGTATTGTACTGACTTTGGGGAACAATGTTTTGTCATTTTACCCCCGTGTTGGTCTGAGTCCACAGGGTAGAAAAAACCATCTGCCTTTCTACCAGGACTCTCGTAAGAGACGAGCACTGGTTAAAATATAGGTCTTTACCAACAAGAACACCAGTTGTAGAGTGCTCTGCAACTTACTCGTGTAAGGAACCAGCACCATACCTATGCCTGGAAGGTAAGATAGCCGATTTTAACGGTCGAAAAAAATGTGTATCAAACTTTCCCTTTTGTAGAACTTAATCACAATCGGCGCAGGCGTGGTTAAGTGATCAACCAAACTAAAAATAGAACAAATCGTTGTTTGGCATTTACAACATGTTGGGATAAATATATAATCAGCGCCATCATCCTAGTGAAGGATTCTGGTTCTTCAGGACAGAGACTGGGAACTTATGATACAAAGCCGCTGTTTTTGAATAAATCATTGAGTAATTCGATAAAATATCTCTCGAATGATTCAATGTACTTACTCACTAGTAGAAAACAAACTCGTTTTCCGCTGTCTGTACCTATGTATGCTTATATTTTTAAAACTACGCATCGAATTTGGATGCGGTTTTTTGAATAGATAGAGTGATTCAAGCGAAAGGATTGGATATGTATAGAAGTTTGTGCATCCGTGAGCCTGGTTGCTAGTCCTTAATACTTTAAAATAAAAATAAATTATCTTACCCTGAGTCATCGCATTACGAATATCCTACTTTCAGAAGAAGGTTCATATGAAACGACTAGCCGAAGACACTAAGTCCCACAATGTGATAGCAAGCCTATTGCCCACCGTCCTCATGTATGCCTATTCAATCTTGCACAATGTTATTTTCAAAAACATGTGATTTGGATCTTTTTGGAAGAGGAACATTTTACTTCAATGACTTATAAATCAATAGCTGTGAATTAAAAAAACATATCAATAAAAAACTAGTGACCCCCGCCAGAAAAAGATATGCGTTATACAGTTGACGTGTCTTTCTCTGTGTGTCAGTCTGTGGCATCATAACTTTTAAACAGAAGGACAAATTTAGGTTCGGATATTTTGTTTAAAAACTGAGGTGATTGAGATGGTTCTTATCTGCATTACATATAAAGGTTTTGTCGAGCTTTATTCAACATTTTTAATTTTTAATTAAGAAAATTACGTCTTATATAGTCTTCAGCATCATTGACAATATGTCTATCAAAATATGTGTCTTTTGTTGTTTTACAATGTTTGTTGCCAATACAATGTGTTTAAATCCAATGCCTGATTAAATTAATTACTATTTCCCTTATCTATATCACAAACGTTAATGTATACATGGCTAGAAATAATTCCGTCTTCACACAACCAGTATACAATCTGGATAAAATAAAAGAAGTGTATGGAAAGCTGATGGGCGGTGCGCACACAGCAGCCTTAATTACGGGGTAGCGCGCAAGCTGGCTTCTTGCCTCTTTAGTTAATGTGGACTGCAGCCACGTATCGTACCCACGATTCTACAATAATGATACTGTACAATGTTTTTCAAGGAATGGTCGGTAAAAATATTCTTATCGCTGTCGTATTTTTAGTTGAACTTTTCGCAAACACTCACGGTTTGAACGTTTCGTGGTAAAAGTCAATGCACTAATAATAGGATTTTATTGTCAGATGATAAAAATTACATTTTGTATGACTTTTAAAGTCCAAGATAGTTGCTTACTGACGTAGTGTCTTCATGATCTTCAATATTATGTTGCTTTAATACAAAGGTAAGTTAGATAAATCTGCGCGCGAAGGGTGGTGCTGCTAATGTTGCCAAATACAGAAATATTTTATAAAAATCGAATAGATACCATTATTAACATATGTTAAACGGCTGTCATATAACCCTTTTTAATTATTTGTATTTCTGCCCTTCTCTTCAGGAGAAAACTCGTGAAAATACTGAGGTACTTACTTTTTTATATTAGGTACATATTCATCTGACATTTGTCATTTACGTGGAAACGAAAATAACAGCAATAACATGACCAAAGGAACTATTACTTATTGCTTAAAATTTCAACTTACATTTTACAAATAAACTATTGTTTTATTATAAATTACAAAATGTATCTTCACGCCCATGCCCCGAAAGAATGGCAGAGGCACAACTACCGTCCACGATTATCAAATTTCACAATAGGTGGCAAGCCTATCGCTAACCGGGCACATAATCCTGGCAACGTTATTTTTATCAAAAACGCACTGACATAATGTACCTAAATCGTAAATTATGGTTGAAAAAGCGTATGAAAATAGAATAATAAATTCATGATAGTAGACCATCTTCATTATTAATACGGTGCTTCTACAATTATCGTTTAATTAGTAAAATCAGTTTTGTCATATCAGTTCTTACTTTTGTTAAGTTTGGCTTGTTGGTCGAATAAACATGAAGACCTAAAAATAAATATTAATGTGGGAAGAACGTTTCACATAAACCTGCTTTCGTCGGGAACCGAATTTCAGTCACCTGGATAGCCGGTGGGGTTAGGTGTGTACCAACAGATTTTGATATCTACATCTTCATTTTTATTTTGGTAGGTGCAACTGTAAAACACCCATTACTCGTAATGTAATCTTGTGTAATTCGTTTAAAGATAATAAAATTATTGTTAAAAACAATAAAGTACTTACTCTTGCTCGAGGCCTAACATCCCGACCTCAGGTTGGCAACGCACCACTATCACCTTTGGTGTCACTAGGCGCCGTGAATTTCTTACCATCAGAAAAGCCGTCTGCTTGTTTGCCTTCCATTATCATAAAAAAGTACACACAAAGTATGATGTTCTGTCATATTTTTACTAAAAATTTTAGTCAAGAATCGTAATTACAGTGTATCATGAAATGTATATAAAAGTATTTTCAGGCCCATATCCCCGAAGAGGTAGGCAGAGGCACAACCAGGGCACCCACGACTAGCCGAAGATACTAAGTCCCACAATGTGATAGGTGGCAAGCCTATCGCCAACCGGGCATATATCCTATCCCGAGCAACATTTTTTTTTATTAGAAAATTGGAAAAAACCCAATTTTGTTTTTAGTTGCATCGCTCGGGATTCGAACCCGGGACCTCATGCAGTCAAGTCCAACAACTGAACCGCTAGACCACAGAGGCGATAAATGTATATACTATCATGAAGTAAATATATCATCATCGTCATTAATCAATGAAAAAACACTTTTTTTATTTCAATTATGTACATAGTGGAAAAGGAAAAGTTGCCTCAAATACTAGCTGCTGTTTTTGTAGAAATCTTTAATTTTACTATTGTTCGAAATATTTATTTTTAAATAACTGTCAAATATTTAAATAACTTTAATTTAGAATAGTTTATAATCAATTACGAATTCGTAAGAACCTGTTTGTGATTAGTTAAAATTTACCAACCATTAAGTTAGTAGAATGACATTCTTGTAATGTAAGTTATCAAAATAATTAAAAAACACTTCTTTGATTGTGCTCAATTCATGGACCTGTTCTTTATTTTAATGAATCACAGAATTATTACTATAAAAGCATTATTCAAATAGGTATTAGTCATAATTTTATATTAAAAACAAATCCCCCGTGTTGGTCCGGGCTCCTTTGTAGAATAGACCATCTGCCTTCCTTGCTAGGCAGCTCGTAAAAGGCGAACTAAGGCTCACCGTCACTAACACCGTGACATCTGACTAGGTGGTAGAGTTTAGCAGCGACTCGCCCGGATTGGTACCACCGCCGCCACCTATTCCTGCCGCCATAACGTCATGGCGTGTTCCGGTTCGGAGGGTAAGGTAGCCGGTAAACTTACTTTTGCTCGAGGCCTAACATCCCGACCCCAGGTTGGCAACGCACCATTACCACCTTTGGTGTCTCTAGGCGGCGTGAATTTCTTACCATCAGGAAATCCGTCTGCTTGTTTGCCTTCCAAAATCATAAAAAAAAATTACTGTCTCTACATTTTTAACATTAAATTTAAATGGATGAATCCTACTAATATTATAAATGCGAAAGTTTGTGTGTTTGTTTGTTTGTTACTCCTTCACGTAAAAATTGCTAAACCGATTTTCATGAAATTTATCACACACAGAGATGCTCCAATCGTTGACTATCTAACTTGTGGACTATCAGACTTAATGCTAGTTGGATTAACACAAAGGAACTAACGCTTCCTTGATCGTACCCAGGGTAAGTCGCTGTATGAGAGTCACACTACAACAACTAAAAATAAAAAAGCAGTATACAACAACTAAAAATAAAAAAGCAGTAAAATTATTATTTCTTCTTCATTTCATTTGCTTACATACAAAGATGTGTGAGAAAAAATCTGCTTGCATTCTCTGCTTACATACCATGCATATCTACATATCTGGGATATTAGTAATTAAAGCCCGGTGAAGTTGTAAAAACCGCGAGGTTGGCAACACATTAGTCATTAAAAAAAAAGGATATTAGTACCTTAAAAAATCTATTGGCCTAAGTACAGTCGGGTAAATCATCCAACGTTAAGCATTCGACGATATGGCAAATGATAGATGGCCATATCAAGAAATGACATATCCTTATATGCTCGGGCACATCTCGGGCTCAAGTCAACAATCTGGCCACGATCTGTATCGTCATAACATCTTAGGTTTTTGTAAATAATTGGTTCGTAATTTTTTACATCTGACAATCCATCTGAATACCTACATGAATAAAAAAATACACGTACTGATTCATTTTGATATAATTCAAATCCGAATTATCTTAATTCATTAAGTTATGAAGGCAAATTAATAGATTATTTTGAAAAATCTTCATTTTAAAGTTCATTAAAATAGTCTAAGTCATGATTGTGATATAAAACAATGCTACATTTTATATGTGAATATAATTTATACGTTTAATAAAACTGGTACTTAAAGTGATATGAACATTATCTGTATCGTTTTTACGACTTTACTAATAAAAGTTATTTATGATTCCGTGAAGAAGTTAGTCTTATTTTAACATGTTTATTATATAACTAGTTGTTACCCACAGTTTCACCTGCATATTAAAGTAACTGCTCTGGGAATAACATCTGAATATCGAGATTATTATTCTCTAACTATGATATCGAGAAACTTTCATACAAATTTAGATTATTTCATTTCAAAGGTAGATTTTTTTGGAAATTAATCTTCTTTTATGATAGTTGGAAGGCAAATAAGCAAATGGATTTTTAAAGAAAGAAATACACGCCGCCTAGAGTCACTTGAGCTAGAGTCAGAATCTACCTACTTATTCTTATTTTATGCTTCTGATGTTGTAATAATAGTTATTTTATTTATGTGTTGTTTCAGATCATTTTTTTATGTTAAGAATATGTTATTATCATCATCATCATCAGCCGGAGGACGCCAACTACTGAACATAGGCCTCCCCCAAAGAGCGGCACAATTCACGATCACCAGCCGCTTGTAACCAGCGACTCCCCGCGACTTTGACCAGATGATCAGTCCACTGGGTGGGAGGTCATCCAACACTACGTCCTCCGGTGCGGGGCCGCCACTCGAGAACCTTTCTTCCCCAGCGGTTGTCGGTTCTGCGAGCAATGTGGCCTGCCCATTGCTACTTCAGCTTGCTGACTCTCTGACCTATGTCGGTTACTCTCGTTCTCTTGCGGATCACCGAATTACGGATCACATCTCGCAGAGAAACACCCAGCAGAGAGAGCTATTCTCTCCATAACACGCTAAGCGACTCTGAACTTATTTTAGAGGCCCACATTTAACGGCCAAGTCTCAGTTCCATATGTCATCACCGGTAACACACACTGGTCGAAGAATTTCGTCTTTAAGCTCTGCCGTAATTTGGACAAGAAGATCAAGATCTCCTGTACCTTTCCGAACGCTGCTCATCCGAGTTGGATTCGGCGATCGACCTCTTTCTTGAAGTTGGATTTACCTAACTGAACAGTTTGACCTGTTCAACAACTTCCCAACGTGAACTGGTATAGGGTGCAACCTGAACGTTGAATATGACTTTCGTCTTGTCCAAGTTCATTGCAGACCCACCTGTTGGGAAACTCTATCGAGATCACCGAGCATTTTGCTCAAGTCTTCCAGCGATTCCGCCATGACCACGATATCGTCTGCGAAACGAAGGTGAGTGTATGTACTCGCCATTGACATAGATGCCGAGTCTTTTCCAGTTCATAAAATTGAAGACATCTTCCAGTGCAGCAGTGAACAGTTTCGGAGAAATAACGTCTCCCTGTCTCACACCTTTCTGCAACTGGATCGGTTTCGAGCTCTGATCCTGTGATCGGACCGACATAGTGGCTTTATCGTACAAACACCTCAACACTTCGATGTATCGATAGTCGATGCGGAACCGCTGTAATGACTGAAGCACCGCCCATGTCTCAACCGAATCGAAGGCTTTCTCGTAGTCCACAAACGCTAGACATAATGGCCGATTATACTCCTCGGTCTTCTGTATAATTTGGCGCAGCGTGTGAATGTGGTCTACGGTGCCCGGGGATTCTTCGCACCCCCTGCTCTGCCGTTATCGAGGCCGCTACCGTAGACTCGGTTAATCGGAGCTGCCGGAGACTGGGGGCCAAGGTTTTGGTAGTTTGTCATTTGGGGGGTTTTGCCATAATCCCCATGCTTGACGGGCGGGTTGGGGATCAACAGTAGGGTGGAAGCTTTCACAAGGACGCTGCTGCCCGTCCTGCGTCATCAATTTTACTTCCACCCACCTTGGAACGGTTTGCGCTGGTGGTACATACCACACAGCGGGCAGTGGGGTCGTCGCTTCCCTACGCGAATCTATAAGGTTAGTTAATATATAAGTGAAATAGGTTTTCAGCTACAAGATCACTATTAGTAGAGTGCTGTGCAGCAACTTACCCGGGTTCCTTAGGTATCAACTTTATTTACCATAATGTAAAATAAAATATAAATCTCCAAATCTTAATAGATTTCATAAATAATTTCTAAGGTCGCCTCTGTGGTCTAGCGGTTCAGTTGTTGGACTTGACTGCATGAGGTCCCGGGTTCGAATCTCGGGTTGGGCAACAAAAAGAAAATAGAGTTTTTCCAATTTTCTAATTGAAAAAAAAAAGTTGCTCGGTATTGGAAATGTGCCCGGTTGGCGATAGGCTTGCCATCTATCACATTGTGGGACTTAGTATCTTCGGCTAGTCGTGGGTGCCCTGGTTGTGCCTCTGCCTACCCCTTCGGGGATATGGGCGTGAAGATGCTTTTTTTTAAATAATTTACAGTAAAACTGCTAAAACAACGATGAATTATTTTATTACTACAGGTCGCGATTTCTTATTTATTTTTTGAAAAAAAAATCCGATATGGTTCCATAAGAGTTTTATCAACATCCCACTAGTAGTAAAGAAAAGAAAAAGATAGATAAAACTATAGTACTGTAACTCAGAAACCACTAGTCTGATAGAGTAAAAATAATATGGTAACACCTCGGAATCTAAAACAATATTTAAAAAATAGAATAATAAAAATCAGTTTGTTATTATCTGATTAATCGCATAACAAACACTCAATACGAAATAAAAAAAACATACAACTGATTTTTTTGTAGTTGGTTTAAAAGTAATTAAAATACTTCAAAACATGGTGGTTCTAAACCTTCGTTGTTGATTCCTAACATACTTTACATATTCTCTATCGTTATTAAGGGCATGTTTTATTTATGGAAATAGTTAAACTATGTAATATAATTATACGTAATCTTTGGCCTTTTTGGCGCTTTCTTTTACCTTTTTATTATAATCTTTGACCTTTACTTTGACATGATAAGTTGTTGCCGGTCTATATATTTTTTAATCTTTATTGTAGTTATATCTTGTACTTTTGGTCATAAAACATTTAAATAATTACTATGAAAAAGTTAACTTAAAAATATTTTTGACATGCTTAAGACTTAGCCAATTTAAAGCCAAAAATTATTTTATTGGCAGTACTGCTAGAATAGTACAAGTGGGATACAAATGATTTTCTTTTAATTTTGAGTTCCTTTTTGTAAATTTGTATGCCTTCTAACATTCTCCTGATTCTCCTAGTCGTTCAAATATCTATACTTTGCTGCGATATCCTTTAAGTCACTGCTGTATGTTCTCACTCCTTTATAGTTCCTGCTGTAAGGTTGTGGAAGTCTCTACCTTATGAAATTCGTTACTCTTGGATCTCGATTTCATGCAAATTGAAAATTGGAATCGGATATGTCAGTTTAGGTCCTTTTGAGCACAAAACTGGCAAATAACAAACAATTCGTTCAGAGTTCGTAAACACTTCGTCGAGGATTCGTTACTTTTTCTAGATCGCAGGTCAAGTCCTCCAATGACTTGCCCCAAATCGTACCAACAAGATAACTTTCCTGTCGCCACAAGACACTTATCATCATTACTATATGAGTAGGTATCTTCACGAACGTATCCCCGGAGAAGAAGACACATGTACTAGCAGCGCACCAACGATTAGCCAAAAGGTACTTTGGTCCCACAATGTGATTGGTGACAAACCCATCAACCAGGCACTTATCCAATTCCGTGCTATGTTGTGATATTAGAAATTGAAAAAACACATTTTGAGTAGCCAACCCGGGAATCGAAACCAGACCTCTTGTAGTCAAAATCAACTCCGGACCACTAGACCACAGAAGTAACAATATCACATTTTTCACACATATTTTGTATGTATAAGTCCCAAGTCCGCTTTACTGCTCCACTTCTCTCGGTCTTAGGCTTTTCTTATGGTGAGTCCATCAGAAGACGAAGACTTGTTGTAAGACATGTATCCAGCGTTGAGTTGGCCTCTTTTACCGACCTCTGCAGGTTTAGAGCATTTAGGAAATTCTTTCTACCTCTAGGTACCGTCCGTCTTAAAATCTGCAGAGCTTATAATTGACGTATTTGTTCGTTTTTGTTATGGTATAGCTATCTCTAAGCTAAAACGAACAAATAGAAAAGAAAAAATAGATATAGATTAGAGATAGAGAGAGATAGCTTAGCTAAATAGATATAGATTAGAGATAGAGAGAGATAGCTTAGCTAAATAGATATAGATTAGAGATAGAGAGAGTTGTGGCGGTATCCAGAGAAAAGAAAGACGCAAAATCGGGTGGATAAATGTTAAATTTTGTATACGTATTGAGATTTTTTACATACGTACTTCTAAAGAGGTAGGTAGGCAGAGGCATAACCTACGACTAGTCAAAGACACTAAGTCCCACAATGTGATTTGTGACTAGCTTATTGCCAACCAGGCACAAACCCAATTCCCGGGAAACGTTGTTTTTGTTAGAAAATTAAAAAAAGTCACGTTCACTGCCTTACTGCATCTGTTGCCAACTCGGAAATTGAACACGGTATAAGGTTTCTGTGGTTGAACTAGTTCAACGCTGGACCACAGAGGCGACGCATATTGAGTAATTTTGGTAAATTCTGGGGCGTTTTGTAAAGTCATGTTGACTAATCAAAGTGCACAAGTGAGTATTCAGGATTCTCGTTGGTAGGGATGCCAATGCTATACTTATAAACTCTAAGACTCTAACAAAAAATCCCATGACAACTTATAACTATTTTTAATTAAATTATAACATACTCGTAAAATAATAAACAAGAAAAATACATATTTTTAACGAAAGAAGAGGCAGCATGGCTAAAAGTCTTAGCCTGTCTTACGAAGAAAAAATGATAAAAAAATAGACATGACACCTGCCATTAGACCACAGAATAGTAAGAGAACTTATACTTTCACGCGACGTAAACTCCATTTTTAATCTACATCTCTGCTTACACCTCTAGATTTCTCGACATGAGATTTTGTAATGTTTCACCTTGTAAATAATTTGCGGTGAAGCCATACGTCGAATGTTTTATTGTCAACTTATGGTTCTCATAATATTTGCGCCCGCGCCGTCGGCATCCACAAAGGCAGGCCATGGTGTCTGCGGTTGAAAACCACACCAATCATGTCCGCAGACTGACTCGAACAAATTCATAAACCTATAAAAAGCCAAGACGTCTCCACCGCAGCCTTGTTTTATTACGCTGTTTTATGTTTTAAGTTTTTTTAGTTTTCTTTGTTTATGTTTAACCATTGTATGTGAATAAGTCATTACATAGGTAAAAAAATGGGTAAGCTGAAAGATACTTGAAACACCCTCAAACTTCAATATTTTTTTAAGAACTAGCTGTCCCGGCGAACTTCGTACCGCCCGTTTAGTTTGTATGGGAAAAATTAAAATGTTATTACGTTTCCGAACAAACGATGCTCTTTCAATATAGTTTATAGTTCCTTTATGGACAGTTACTTTACTCTTTGGTCTATAGCTGTGAGTGACATTGACATTACGCGCGTTTTATAAAAATTAAATGAATATTTTTCAATATTTCTGAGAGATTTTCTTAATATTTTTTTTACCGTAAGAACCTTCTCCTAATAATAACAAATACAACAAAAAAAAATAGTGAAATCGGTCCAGCCATTCACGCGTGATGCCGTGACCAAGGAAAACGGGTTTTATTTTTATATATGTAGATGAAAAAATTTTGCCCCAGACAGGATTTGAACCTGTAACCTTTCGTCTCAAGCCAACGAATGCTCTAATCATTTGAGCTACTAAGGATTCAAGTCTAGTGACGAAACTTTTAATTCCTTTCTTACCCGTTAACGCGGGTAATTATGTCCTATAGATACACAGTTCTGCGTAACCACCAATTGAATTCATAATGACAGATGAACTTTTTCTTTAAAAAATTATAGAAACTTAACCCAAGCACAGGGCAAGTGGTAAAATAAAAATACACCCTCAATTTATTACATATGTTAGAGTAGAAATAACTCGCCCAAATAAGTAGGTGCTACCATGTTACCTATTGCAGCTACAATAATGTCATTCTATTTTCATTTTAAAGTCTAGAGGATAATGCTGTGAATCGCTAGTAGGAGAGTGCTGTGCAGCAACTTATCCGGGTACCCGGGTAAGTTGCTGCACCGCCTTATATATATTTTTACCACCATAATGACTGTCATATTCCAGTCCGGATGGTAGGACATCCCGGCCATAAGAAAATGACGTATCTGTAACGTCTTTGGTGTTTTAGGCAATGGTTGTTTCTTATTATTGTGATAGCCGTTGCCTCTGTGGTCTACCGGTCCAGCGGCGTCAGTCCTGACTTCTCGAGGTCCCGGGTTCAATCCCCGGGTCGGGCAATAAAGAGATAGAAAATTGTGTTTTTCGATTTAACTTTGCCGGGATTGAATATGTGCCCGGTTGGCGAAAGGGTTGCCACCTATCAACATTGTGGGACTCAGTGTAATCGGCAAGTCGTGGATACCTTGGTTGTGCCTCTGCCTACCTCTTCGAATTTGGGCGTAAGTATACTTAATTTTTTAACCGTATTTGCTGACCTCTTGTATAAAAAATACTATAGCCGCTTCAGTTCCATATTTTTTTAATTTCTATAATATTTTTAGTCTATGACATTTACGACATTAAAATGTATTAAGATATTATAATATTTAACGACTGTCACACGTGACGTCACAGGTGCGCTGGCGCCTGCGTGATGTTTATTGCCAATTTCAACTGAAATAATTATTGATTGTAGCATTTAGGCAAAATTAGTGCATAAACCAACGTAGTACGATGCGTTTTCATATAAAACTAAATTTCTTGAACTAAATTTGAAATAGCATAAGTCGAAAATCCGCAAGGACAGAATATGACCCTTAACTGACCAGTAGTAGTTCCATTTTTCCTTGTATATTTTTTCTATTGTTTCGGTCGATCAGCTATAATGATATAATGGGTCGCGGGTTCGATTCCCGCACAATTATGTGGCACACGATCGATTATTATGATCAATACAGAGGTTAGACGGCGGTCTGCTGCCAATTTTATTTTTTATGTAATTTTGTAACAGACAATGCGGTTGATCGTGATCATCGATAAGTTTATATAAACGGTCGTTCGAGGATATGTTTAATAGTGCTTCGTATATGTTATTATTTTATCTATTAAAATTATAATGATTATTAATAACGGTTGACGATAGGCTTGCCACCTATCACTTTATGGGACTTAGTATCTTCGGCTAGTCGTGGGTGCCCTGGTTGTGCCTCTGCCTACCTCTTCGGGGATATGGGCGTGAAGATACTTTTTTTTATTAATAAACAGTGTTTCCATTGCTTTGTAATTACTCTGAACTACTGAATTTAAAAAAGCAGTTGTCTGTAAAGTCGGTTTACTGACAATAGTTGAACGTGACAGCGTCATAATAACGGAGACTGATTGTGCCTTTTTGTCACTCGTTCCGCGCTCTCGCTTGCACTTCAAGCCTTAAATGGCACGCCTCAGAGCGAGGTAACGCCGCATGAGTCATGTTTTATTATAAGAAGATAAATAGCACAATTTGGTATCCTACCATTACAGATGATCTTACCTAAAAAATCTATCAGTTAAATATAAGTATTGCATCAAAAAGTTATTGGGGCTAAAAGTTATCAAAACTTTTTTAACTCAATGTGTTCGCAGGGCATAGTAAAATAAAAGTTACACTTAAGTACTATGCTTTTGGCCCTCATGCCGTTATTTCAGCAGAATTAACACATTTAACTGCTAGAAGAGTGTTATCTTGCGGAAATCTATATTGAAATCCAAATAAAATTATTTGATTTGCAATTTCACGCAAAAATGTATATTTAGAGCGACGAAAATGGATTGGACTTATTAGAAGCCGAAGACGTCGATTATGGTGGCTTTTGTCGTATTTTGTGTGAAACTGAATATATGTACTTTCGTCTGCTCCTGGAAAGTACAATCCATTGACTACGCGCTGACTATCCTTTTTTATTGCGCTTTAAATTTTTGAAGTGAAATTGCAAAATAATTTTATTTAGATTTAAACATTTATTTAAAATATGATAATAAAATATCGATAATCCGACCACGTCACTAAATTATTGAACAATCATCGACTCGGTTGCCGACATGGATCGACAATTTCGTAAATTGTTCCGATTAGCGGACGATTACCACTATTACCGACAGACGGACACCCGGGCTGGGCCCATTAAAATAATCGGTAAACGATAAAAACCGATAAAATAGTCAAGTCGTTGTTTTTTGTACACATGCCCTAGGGTCAGGAAATACTACCACTAACCTAATTATTTAATAGCAACAATTACACGATGTTTATAGAAAACCATTTTTTAACAAGAATCAACTTTTTGGACCTATCAAATAAGATATATTTTAAGCGTAGTAAAACAGCAAAAAATACTCTAATTTCATTGCCGCTTAGCAATATGATAATTCTTTTTTTAGGACTCCGAAACCAAAGGCCAAAAAAAGGGAACCTCATAGATTAGTCATGTCTGTCTGTCTTTCTATCCGTATGTCACATGTAACCAAGTTTTAACACAAAAACGAGAAAAAATAAATTGAAATTAGTTTAATTTAAATAATTATCGAAAAAATATACTTATTGTATATTATTATAGTACCTATTGGGCAAGCTTTGTTTTGTTTTACGTTCCTTACATTAAATATTGAATGTGTTATATTAAACATTCTTCATCTGAAATGGATTAATAAAGTTTTATTGTAACAAGAATTGAAAAAAACCTTTTGCGGCTTTACTAATTTAGAGTGTAGTCATATATGTGTGTATAGCGATGTCGTATGTCGGATGCCTTACGTATCCTCGGTATCCAATAACCGCGGCAAACGCGAGCCTCCCTCCCAACACAAACTGTGAGGACACTACACTACGCCGTCGCCGCCGGTCTCGGCGACGAAGACCTCTCTTGCGCCCGGCGCCTAACGCCGAGCGACGAGCCGCCACTACTCCTCCATCTAGTCCACCCAGTAACCAGAACCCTTGAGATAGCCCTTGTTGCTATCGATGTAGGGAACAGTTCAATCCATCGAAATAATGATGTCTCGGGCTGAGCACTCTACTCGGCACATAAAGCCCAGTGAAGTTGTCAAAATCGTGAGGTTGGCAAGACATTAGTTATTCCAAAAAAAAAGTCGTATGAGTGTCAACATGCTTGCATAGCACGAGTCGCGTTTCAGTACGTATCGTGTAGCGTTGAGGTTAGTAATTAGAATTAGGTACTAATGCTATGAGGTAACATCTCGAGACATCTTCATAATCGAATGATTAGTATTGGTATATACTCGTAATATGGCATAGTCGAGTTCTGATAGTATGGGGTATTTAGGGACAGTTCTTCGAAAATGATATTCATGTTTCAAATCACATTTTTTTAAACTAAATGTTTTGCTCAAGAGACACTTCCAAAGTCGTAAAAGAAATAATTATAATTATAAAACTAAAAAAATGACACACATTACCATGTAAACTTTCACCGAAAATTTGACTTGATCGAGATCTAGTAGGTAGTTTCTTTAATGTCATAAATTGTAAATGGTATCCACTGTTTATATGAACTACAAGAACTTTTATATTACCTACTTACCTATGTTTCTTGCTGTTACGGAAACCTTGCATGGGCTAGTCCGACTTGTACTTGTCTTGCTATGACGTACCTATCTATATAGGTACATGAATCCATTATTATGTTTAACCAGAGATTAGTATAACTAAAAAGACACTAGTGAATTGTGACAAAATTTATATGGGACCACCTCAATGATTCCATGACCTATTTTCCCAAAAGAGGACCATCAAAATCTGATAGTTATTAGCCGAATAATCGCGTAGTAAACATACAAAAAAAGTTAAAAGAAACACAGTCGAATTGATTACCTCTTCCTTTTTGACACCATTTAAAAATTAAAATAATATCGAACCTATGTTTTTGTGTCACTTATGTTTAGTCGTGTATGATGTGCTAATTTTCTAAATCATTGGTACAATTTTTATGAAGTAACTAGTTGTTGAATTGATTACGCTTTTATTAACTTAAAAAAATCTAATAAAGTCTTAAAAAATCATTGTTTTAGTATTTTTTTATAATCGAGTGAAGTTACAATTATCGTTTGATCTGTTTATAAATCTAGAACGTTTATCAAAACACATATTTTTTTTTAGAAAAAGGATGTTCCATTGCTTAAAATTCGTTTGTTTTTCTACATATTCGTCCGGGCTCCTTTGCAGAATAGACCTTTCTGCCAGGAAGCTCGTAAAAAGCGAGCGTACCTATATGCTTACCTTTACTAGCACCGTGACTTCTGCTTAAGTGGTACAGTTTTGCACCGAACCGCTCGGTATGGCATCACCGGTCTTCGTATTCCTGCCGCCATAACGTCCCATGCCTGCTGTAAACGTGTTCCGGTTAGGAGAGTTATGTAGCCACTGAACTTGCTTTGGCTCGAGGCCTAACATACCGGCCTCAGGTTGGCAACGCACCATTACCACCATTGGTATCTCTAAGCGGCGTGATTTTTTACCATCAGGAAACCCGTCTTTCCGTCTTTACCTTCCATTGTCAAAAAAAATTTAAAAAAAGTTCTTTATAAAGGATCGGATCCGAAATTACGTAATCGGAAGAGTTCTGCAGCGACTCTCTTGCTTGCAATTCGCAATAGTACCTTGTCTGTTTTTGCTGAAATCGGGATTTTCGTTGTGTTGCGGTTTGAATGGTAGGACAAAACTACCCATATTTTTTTTCATACCGATTTTCTTATTTAAAGTACGCTTGCTTCCAGGCAAAGACGCAATACTGTATTTGTGTAAAACAGACTATAAGTTTAAGCTGTTGATAATCATTACTTGTACCTATTTATTTTTTGTAATTTTGATTGTTTATCGGAATTATGGCCAAGGTACGTTGGACTTTACTTCTTGAGTTCTCGAGTTCAATCCCGCCGTTTTTTGTTGCCCGATTCGAAAACGTGTTGTTTTTTAATTTTCTAATAAAAATAACATTGCCCGGGATATGTGACCGTTTGACAATAGGCTTGCCACCTATTACTTTGTTGGACTTAGCGATTTCGACTAGTCGTGTGTTCCCTGGTTGTGAGCCTATTACTACGGGATATAGGTATGAAGACCCTTACAAGAAAATGTTCATTCATTCTATTCTACTCAGCTGAACCGGACTACCACATTGTATATACCTACTTTAATGGAAGAAAATTAATATTAAGGTAACTCTACTCTACTGGCAAGTAGCCGATCATCTTTAGTGTTTATAGACGACATATACCTGCTATCAGAAAATTACAAAAACATGCATAGATATCTTTACGCCAACTCCCTTACACGGTAGGCAAAGAGTATCGAGAGCCAAACCTCACGATCCTGACAAGCCTGTCTGATTTCCATCGCATTCATTACCCTTTTCATACAAACACGCCGGTTTCGGAGACTCTTGACACCACCCTCGGATAATATCCGAATGATCTGATCGTGAAATGTCAACCTTTGTCTCCCCGGGTACCTACATCCATCCACATTCGCATTATTCCCATATCAGAAAATTGGCCCAGTTATAGGCCTGCAAATAAAATTTGTAGAAAAAAAAATGGTAAAGAAGTTCTCCGACTCCACGTTAAGGAGATGGGTGTAAAGATAAATATTTACCGGATGTGGAAATTATAAGTGGAATGAGCGAGGTTCAACATGGCCTGTTTACATAGCAGTCGTACTTTGGATCACTCTGGAGACCTGTCAAAGCCTGTCCTAATTCAAACAGGGTCTCAGTACAGGCGTGCGTCACTGGTTAGTGCTGTGGGGTGCCAGTGATAGAGATTTGTAGAGCTTCATTCTGACTGTATACCTTGTTAAGCTTAACAATACTTGTTGCATTGTTATATTTGTAAGCTACACTAATTTAGGGCTATTTACTGTATGGTATTTGTACGGAAGTTTTGAGGAGAATTTTAAAAGCGAATGACGCTGAAGTTTTCAATGTGAATAATAGAGATTTACAAAGTTTGCTAAAGTTTTCATAGTTTCTTAATTTTGTGTTTATCGCCTTTGTGGTCTAGTGGCGTTGCTATTAGCTTTATAGTATTATAGTGGCTATTAGTGTTGACTTCAGACCAGGTAGTTAATTTTTTTAATTTAAAACAAAATTAGTAGGGATTAGATATTTGCAGGGTTGGCGATAAATTAACTGGTTGTAACCTCTGCTGAACTTTCCGGGGATAAGAGCGTTATAGTTTAATTTCTTACTTTTTGCTACAAAAGTAAAAGCTCTCATGTTTCTTACAACTATCATTATTTTACTTACCTTTTTGCAATAGTTCTACATAAAAGACTGAAAAACATACTCTTAAGCCAGTTCATCTCATACCTTCAACGATGCCATATAATAAAGATAAGCACACACGCAAGTATTTCTATATTCAAATATAAACATACGTTACTCACACATTTCTGGTACAAAACACAATGAGTTTTTAAGGCATTTTACATAATTTTATCGTAAAACTCACAAAGATATACAATTCGACAACATGCGAAATCAAAACATTTATCTATCAGGTTAAAGTAACAGGGCTTTTTTTTCAGTGTCCTCTAACAGTTGGACCAAACCTTGCTGCAAACTCATTTCAGGGTTGAGAGAGCACCCGCGCGGTGACTCGACGCCCCCTAGTGGTTTGTCGATCAAAGTTTTAACATTGAACTCCTGCGAGTTGTGTCGTCATAGATCAATTGTGGTTATGATTACCATATTCATACACGCCCACTGCTACCCATTACGTACGCCATTATCAAAAACAAATGAGGTTGTTCGAAATTGTAGAATAATGCAGGAAAATTTGCATCGCTAAATGTATTTCCCCTATACACTGTTGGCTACGTAAAGCTAACTACCTCTACAATGCAGACTTCTTATTGCACATTAACCGAAACAGTAAAACAACCTTCACATTGTCGGCAATTTACACAAAATTTGGCGAACATATCAGTGAATACCAATCAATGAGTATCAAGAGTAGTCTGCAACTGTTTTATCAAATCTACTTAGTCACTATTTTTCGTTGATTAAAGGGTTGTTAGACAGTTTTGCCTACATACAGTCCAAATACTCGATACTTAGATTTCACCAGCAACCCGATGAAAATGGCAATAAGCTGAAAGTATAATGAATTAAAAAATTGGACCTTCATTCTGGAGTTTTATTGTCAAAACATTTTTTACTGGATTACATACCTACGCTGTAACCTATACTATAATAGCTACAAATATATACAAAAAAGGGTAACCTGAAAATCCTTTTTTAGATATTAAGTCTGCCAACCGAGTGAAGAGCTTTTCTCGTTCGCGCGTATCCAAATTTAACAACCCCTAAAAATCTTAAGGAAATATCTCGCCAAGAATGTAGAGCATCCTTAAAAAAAGTTGTTAGCCAACGACCACGAATTAGCACCAATTTCGACACCAATTTATCTATGATTTTTATGGAAATTAAATATTTGTATTAATAAAGATAACGAAAATGACCTAAAAGCATGAAAATATTTAACGAGCTTCGTCATTTCATTGAGACGAAGTGTCAGATGATTGAGGATTTATAAAAGAAACTTATTATCCTATTTTTACCCATTAAACTCTAGTTATTGTTTGCAAATCCTACCAACATTATAAATGCGAAGTTAGTTGGTTATATTTTCACCCGAACTATTTAACCAATCACCATGAAATTCTTGGAGGTATTAAAAGTGACATAAGATATTTTTAATGATGCGTGTGAAAGCTAGTAGTGTACAACCATATTTAAGTGAGAAAAAACTTAAGGCTGTAGTTTGATGTATATAGTCATTTACTTAATGCCATACGTTTGCATTATAAAAGTTTCGAATATTAATGTTAAACAAGGAAAGATTTATAAATCTTGTAATCGAACGATCTTCTAGCGTCTTCACGAAAATTTAAGCGTAGTAAAACTTTAAAAACCTACGTCGATTGCAATAATTATAGAAGTATAAAAAAATGGAGTGTTTTCTTCGATTTCTCTGGAATTCCATCATCAGTCTTAGATTTGGTGTCAATGGAACCTCGTGGAAAATTTGGTGGACCTTGGAACTACTTCAAACAAAATACCCGTTTTAGAAATTAGTTCAGAAGTGATGGTAAAATCGAGTAACATAGGAATATAAAGAACAAAGTATATAACCTAATCCTTTTTTTAATCGGTTAATGAATGACATTAGTTTACGTTAATAAGTTACGAAATTTTAATAGCTATATTTATTATTCTAATCACCTTATTCACTATCGGAGTTTGACACTATTTTGCATATCTTATGCATATATTATCAAATTATCATAAATTATAACTAAGTTCCAACATTATATAAATGGGCATACTATATGAAGACATTGTTCCGAATTAAAATTAAAAAAATTAAAAAAAAAATTGTAAAAATGCAATATTTTACTCAAAGAAAACTTTGGTGTCTCTAGGCGACGTAAATTTCTTACCATCAGGAAATCCGTCTGCTTGTTTGCCTACCATTATCATAAAAAAGGTACCAATAACTTTTTATAAAAATATTTTTTTATTAAAAATTAAGGTACAGTCGTATCAAAAAATCCGCAATGACTTGCATTTGATAGTGCAAGACGGTTAAAAACCTACGCCTTTCTATAAAAAGGAAATTAAAAAAAAATTGGTTTGAAAACCGCAAGTAGGAGATACAACATTGGGTACGAAATGCTTTGTCCCCAACAAATGTTGCGGCGAAAGCGGTTGGTTGTTTTTTTTTAATTTTACATTGGTTCTATTAGGTGTTGATGTGAATCATGTATTGTATACCCGAGGAAAAAACGACCGTGACCGCAAACTCGTAATATAGAGTTGCTCAATTTGTATTCCAGCTAAATATTCTTTGTAATTGTGTTGCAGTTTAAACGAAGTGCAAAGTTTTCCTGTTTTTAATGATATTGGAAGGCAAACAAGCAAACGGATTTCCAGATGGTAAGAAATTCATGCCACCGAGACACCAAAGGTGGTAATGGTGCGTTGCCAACCTGGAGCCGGGATTTTAGTCCGCGAGCCGGTATGTTTAAGTCAGTAAGTAAAAGTAAGTTTACCGGCTATCTCACCCTCAACCTGAACACGTCGCCGGCAAATGCTGACGTTATGGCGGTAGGAATAGATAAGACAGTTGCATCCGCGCCAGTTGCTCCAAAATTCTAATCAGTTGTCACGATGTTTGCAGTGACAGTAAGCCTATGATCGCCTTTTATAGCATTTATAGTAAAGTTTTTTAAAAAAAAGAAAAAATGTTAATACAAAATTAAAAATTAAAGTACAGTCGTAAAAAAAATCTGCAATGACTTTTGCATTTGATAGTATAAGACAGTTAAAAACCTACGCCTTTGTATAAAAAGGAAATTAAAAAAAATAATCGGTTCGAAAACCACAAGTAGGAGATACAACATTGGGTACGAAATGCTTTGTCCTCAACGAATGTTGCGGCAAATGCGGTTGGTTTTTTTTTATTTTACATTGGTTCTATTAGGTGTTGATGTGAATCATGTATTGTATACCCGAGGAAAAAACTACAGTGACCGCAAACTCGTAATGTAGAGTTGCTCAATTTGTAGCCTAGTTAAATATTCTTTGTAATTGTGTTGCAGTTTAAATGAAGTGGAAAGTTTTCCTGTTTCACCGTGTATTATTTTTTTTAATCTTGTATATATTTAAATGCTAGCGTTGAAAATTGTGAAGTTGAAAAACAATAATTAGTCTTTTAAAGAAAAAGCTCTTATGCTCAAGATACTGAATAATGCTACTTTAATTTTAATATTAGGTATGCTATATGTATAATTGGACTTGACTGCCAGAGGTCCCGGGTTCGAATCCCGGGTGGGGCAACAAAAAGAAAATTGGTTTTTACCAATTTTCCAAAAAAAATTTAAAAAAAAGGTTGCTCGTGATTGGATATGTGTGGGACTTAGTATCTTCGACTAGTCGTGGATACCTGGCTGTGCCTCTGCCTACCTATGCGGGGATATAGGCGTGAAGATACTTTTTTATATGTATAATAGGCAATTTAATTAACCAATATAAGATAAGCGATAGGGCTAGTATATATCAGTAACCATCATTTTTCAATAATTAAGAAAAATATCTTGGTAAAAAAACTCTAGCATATTTGACTGTAGATAGGATGAGAATTGATAGTAATTAAACAATTAACATTAGATTAAAATCTTTCGCTAATATAGCTAAGAACCGTCTCGATCACGTCAGACTTCAAACAGACACACAAACACACACAGACACGTCAAACACTGCTTTTTTTCTTCGGGAATTAAAATACGAACTTTTGGATTAAACACAAAAATCACTCAGTAAAATCAGATATTACTAAACATGACTTCATTGTCTTTGGTAAAATTGAAATAAGAGTAGCAAAAATCATCTAAATTGATCTGTCCAATAAAAATTTCTGAGATAGCTTACACAATAAATAACATAAGTATCCTATTCAAATTTTCCTCCTACTTTGACCCCCGACGAAAAAGGAGGGGTATTTAAGTTTGACGTGTCTGTGTTTGCACCATATGACAGATTTCGATGCGCGTTGTTTTATTTGAAAGTGAACGAGAGGATTCTTTGCTACACTATAATATTATATACATAGTAGCTTTTGGCACGAAGTACGAAGCGAAACGTACGTTGAGTTTTTAGTATGTAGTGTGTGTATTGTTGGTGTATATTTGTTGGTAATAAAACAGTTTAGTGCTGTGTGTTGTGTGAAGCTGGATATATTTAGGGGTTTTGATTTCCGGGAAGTCCAATTCATTCAAAGCACACTATTTTGCCTGTTTTGTCACGCAATAATACGTATACATTTTTTGGCTGGAAATTGCAAACTAAAAAATTTTGTTTGGATTTAAGTATGGATTTCCGCAAAGCCTTTTTCTATCAATATGTAATATTATTACGGTTAATCTTTTTGTCGTAACAATAATAAATATAATCGAACACTAAAAAATACATACAGATATTTTATTGCCATAAGAAAGGTGTCATTTTAAAAAATTAAAATCCTACAAAAACTTATTACACCCCGTGTAAAGCCACTCAAATATTCGACATATCGGAACACCAATTTTAGTACAAATTTTGCAACTTTTAAAACCACGGGACACGATTACTTTTTACACAGAGAATGAGAAAATCATTTCAAATTACCATTTTCAAATGGACCTTATTTTCAAATGCGGAAAGTTGGTATTTATTCATCTGTATTTCTTAGCGCCCCCTTCATTTGTTCCTAGCGTATTCCAGGGTATGGACGCCCCGCAGAGGAGCACTGAGAAGCGCATATGGCAGGTCTACTTGTGTATGAAAACGAAATTTTAATCGTTTTACAAATATTGATAGATTAATAATAAATTCAACAGGGGAATGAGTGGTTTAACATCTTCAAGCCAGAACCACGCTTTTTCTACAGTACAAATTAGAAACAGTATATAAATTATCTACAAACTTTGAAATCGGCACACTCATACACATATGCGTATCAATGAAGGGCTTAAGGGAACTCAGGGGCAGCAGTTTTTAAACTGCTGCAGTATCGAGTGCTGCATCAAACAGCATCTTTTTGGAAATGCCCCGATCGTATTCGTCTTTTACCGGGCCTAACCGACGCCATGACCTACGTATATTATTTGTGAACTATGTAGTTATTCCAATTTGATTGATATATAAAAATTAACATGACAACTCCATTTCCTCAATGAAGTGTAGGTAAGTATTTAGACAGCTAGATTTAGTTTCCTTACTGTTTCATATTTGTACTCTGCTTTTGCGCAGTTGAGTTTATCAGTTTACATAATAAAAAATATGATCTAATAGAGTTTTGTAAAACTCGAAAGCTATTTGCTCTTGAAGGTGTAATTGACCTTATGGCGTCAGCTCGACGAAGTGGTTGTTTTGGTTATTGATTTCTGGGTCCGCTGAGTACTGTGTAGTATACTGTATAAAAGACCATCTGCATCTGTGCCAGGCAGCTCGTAAGATGCAAGCAGTGGTCAAAATATAGGCCATCACCAACAAGATCACTGCCGCTGCAACTTGCCCGGGTATGGGATACACCGCCTTACCTGTTTTTTACTAATGCCTTCCATGTCCCGGCTACATACTACAAAAACAGGGTAACCGGTAGACTTGCACAATAGGTTTGTTATCCTGGCCATAAAACAACAGCGCGCCTGTAATATCTACGGTGCATACTGTATATAGACCACGGTTGTCTCTTACCATCAGGAGAGCCGAGTGCTTGATCCCAGAAAAATCGCAAAAATTAATTTCAACTATTGCAATACTTACGACATCGTGATTGGATCATTCTTTTTTCGAAAGATAGGAAATGATTCTAGAATGATCAAGTTATCAACATAAGTGAAAAAATTATGCAATGTTAGGTTAAACTAGTCGGATTATTTTTTTTTTCAAATAAAAACATCAAATCGGTTGGTTCTGGCCGAGATATCGAACAACAAACATACAAAAAATTATACAGTGAAATAATTGAGAACTGAGAAGGTTCTTTAAGCTGGTTAAAAAGAACCACCCTGTCTAATCGAGTGCACTCGCAAAATCTTGTTATTTTAATGTTATTAAGAATCTAGTTAAAATATTGAAAGATCTTTTTGATCGGTTTAAGATCTTCGTTAAATTTCATTAGCAACAAACCATATAATGAATACATATCATGCAATTTACACTGAAGACAATATTACTGAACAAGTTTTAATTGAATATGCCATTTATATAGACCTGGAATCAAATACATAAAATTTTTAGTCCAATCGCTCAACTGGTTCTGGAGAAAGAAGAAACAGGAGAAAAACTAAAAGGACATATATGATTCATAATATTTTTTGAATTTAACTCGAAAAACAAACAACTTCTTCACAGTTTAGTGCACAAATTATATATTTTAAATTGTCTTTGATTATAACATATAAGTTTAAAATAAATTATAATATAGAAGTCATTAAATAAACTTGGTAAGCATATTGAACCATAGTAAGAATTAACCTTACAACATCTGATTAAGTTTTTTGGTACAAAAACCAGTGGGAGTTCGTCTGATTCCTGATGTCGCGGAAGTGGTGACGCCGCATATCATCAGTGACATGTGAAATAACCGCCGAATGACTTTTCACATGATTAACAAATTTTTTTTTATTAATGGAGGGACCAATTATGTATACCCGTGAAATTTTACCTAATACATATATTTCGCCGTGTGTAGCACTTTGACAAAGTATTTTACAGGCGTCAGAAAGTTAAATTGTTCCATTGAATGCAAGAAGTAGGAACCCTCTTTTCAGCATCTCTCAAATATTTTTCTTTTTTAGCATTGTAAAAAAAACTCTTACAAAAATCATGACGTGTCCACGAATCAGATGACTATGACCCAAAAACCTACCCACAAAGATATTACTAGTACATCCCTACTCATTTTATAAACGTGAATGTATGTTTGTTTCATATACTTTTACGTAAAAACTACTTAACCAATCATCATGAAACTTTATACACACATTCTTGAAGACATTAAAAATAACAATGCTAGATGATTTTTAGAAATTTAAGCGAGAGTGAAGCTAGACAAAACATATTAAATTTAAGCAGATTTAAGGAAAGTGCTGATACGTACTGTGGAGATTCCATTACGATGCAATGTCTGAAGACAGAAGAAAAAATATTTTAAACAAAACAATTTTCAAACTAAAAATAAATAAGACTTGAAAAATATGAAAACGGATAGCATAGGAATATTTAAATGATTATGAAACAGAATAATAAAAGTAACAAAAATAAAATGTTGTTTTTTAATATATTAATAAAATAATATATTAATATTTAAATAAAATAAAATAAAATAATAGTCTATTATTACTTTATTTTAGGTATAACTATTATTTTAATCAAATGATACACACAAGTGATACAGTGCCTTCTACCTTCGACCCTTTCTTCACTCACCATAAATTGAGTTAACGATCACTGTTGTAAGCTTTCGGTGATAAAAAAATTAAGCTAGTTTAACAAACTTTATTTTTGACAAAAAAAATTGTTACCCAGTTAATAAAACAATTTCTAGATAGATTAAAAGGAAAACAAAAAAGCTGGTAGCGGATAAATAAAATATAACAAAAACTTAATGGTATTTGGCCATGGCGGTTGCATAATAGCATAATATGGGCAATTTGAGCGATTAGCATCACCGGAAGCTACGAGTATTTGCAGGAAGTGAGGTGAAACCTACATTTAGAAGAAAATAACTATTCTTTAATATATATTTTTAGCAAAACAGTAATTTTAAGTTTGATATAAATTACTTTTACCTTTTAGCCTCTACAGTTGGTACTCCTTGCAAGTTTTCAGCTTTTCGATTTAACAAGAAAATGTTCACAAAAAAATCTGGTGAAGTCGCTAGCAAAGTAATAGCCGCACAAAATAAATATATATGTCTTTCTTTCTTATTCCTGTTGTTTTCTACAGTGTGCATATAAGTTGCCTTTTTATGATGATTACTTTATTAAAAATTAAAAATAAATGACCAAAACGGACTCACTTTACCTGCACTTCTGATTTCTCACCTGCACTCAGTTGGACGACATAGTGCTGAATCTTATTATTTTATGCTCTCATGTCGTCCTATATACGTCACCTGGTGGTTCATATGACCCATCTATTTTTGGCATGGGCCTGTATTCTATCTCCTCCGTTTCTTGGTTCTCTTTTGTCGCCAGACAACTTACGCGAAAAATGTAATAGTTACGAAAAAAATCCGTAATTCTAACCCTCCGCTGTTGATGATTACTTATTTTATCAGATATTTTTTCATGTATTTTTTTAAACACACGTGTCTACATCAAATTAAGGCCACTGATTTGATTACCCGAGTCTAATTTGGTAAGCTGTTAGTTAAATGTCACGTTAAGTGAGGGGTCCTCGTGAAATTACACATTAGTTTCGTATAATTCCGTTGTGTCCCCTTTGTTTTTTAGTATGGCAATCTCAAAATCAAAGATCATCAATAAACTCTGGTAAAGTAGGGCTAAGCATTATTCCTTTCACTAAAGAAGAAATAAAGAAAAGAAAAAAAATGCGGAATATAAGTGTCACAAAGATGTTACAAAATTATTTAGGCGTTCCAACATAATATTATACCAACTTGTCCACCGTCTAACAAGGTCGGGCAACAGTTAAAAGTGTTTTTTTCAATTTTTTATTAAAAAAACTAATATAATAAGGGGTGTTATAAATTTGGCGTGTCTGTGTATGTCTGTCTGTGGCACCGTAGCTCTTCAGCGGATGGATTTTGAAGCAGTTTTGAAAGTTGAGGAGATGGTTCCTATATAGTTTATGGAAATCTGTCCAGGTGTTCAATGTAATCAGCTCATTCGCAGCTCATTTGTAAGCATTGGAAATAATGTCTCTGTACTATGGGTGATTATTTCACTTTTGAACATAATATGTCAGACCTAACAGTTAAAACACTAATGATTGCTGGTACAACTGAGCTAGCAGGTCTGATGGAGCTCTAACATAGGAGATGTCACTCCCTGAAATGCCTGTTGGGCCCTTACCATGAGTTTACGGCTTGTCAAGTTTACTACACTCGCTACCGTCGCTGTCAATTATATGTATGAAAACTTTAAACAGCGCCTCTAGTGGTAACTAAGACAAACACATTTTTAGACCAAAATTGTCATAGATTTCGACACGTAACTTACCGTACGTAATCTATACAAACTCATGGTCGAGGCTCCGGTAAGCCAATCGAGTTTGGATTCGCAATATTCGTTCGTTACTATGTTCTGATCAAGAAGACTTGACGTATTTAAAAGTTACGATATTATGTTTCGTATTCTTTGCAGTTTATCTAAAACCCATCAAAAAGAGAGATGTTGCTTTATATGAATGCATCTTTTGCAGAATAGACCATCTACCTTCCTGCCAGACAGCTCGTAAAAGGCGAGCATTTTCTTACCGTCACTAACATCGTGACATCCTACTAGATGGAGGTGGTGGAGTTTCGCAGCGACTCGTCCGGATTCCTTACCTATTCCGTCAATGCCTGCCGTGTTCGGGTTGTAAGCGTAAGGTTGGCAACGCACCATTACCACCTTTGGTGTCTCTAGGCGGCGTGAATTTCTTGCCATCAGAAAATCCGTCTGGTTTTTGCCTACCAATGTGATAAAAAAGTAACAGTTGGGGGTTACACTTTTTTTAACATGCCTAGTCTACAGTTAAGCAGTCTTTGGTCACAGTATAGATAACCATCCAAGCAGGTTTTCTTCCTATAAAATGATACGCTGTTCATGCGGATACCCTACCCGTCACGTAGCTAACTGCCGCCGTAATCTGCGAACACTATAATTTAGGATATTGGCCGACGCTCGCCTCTGCGGTAGCTTGATTAAAAATTGGATAGAATTGGCTATGGATAGCGAAATGCGCTTAGGAATCCGTGAGAAAGGATGTGTGGAATGGTCTCAGCTGTTACTATAACATTCTCAGATATAGAGATCCCTCCCATAAATCCAACCCATTAATGGAATAAACTTTTTTGTTTGTGACGAAACTTGACGTAAGACTATATACTATGCGATAGACTATGGCCCGGAAATCTCCTTTTATTATTAACGGACTCTAAAACTGGAGAAGGTTATTAATTTGACTGTATGTTTTAATGTTTTTGAAGTGAAATTTCTTTATCGGGGTTAGAAAAAAAATTAGTGTAACATTTTTTTTTACGCGTCACATTTTTCCGTTACGCGCCATCTTTTTTCTTATCCCTACCACGCGTGATTCGAAGTATACTTTCTCCGGCGGAGTAGGGATTGGCAATAAACTTTATTTAACCAATTTCTGTAAAGTTGCATATAGTAAATTATTTTTTGAAAAATAACGTCATAAAGAAATTTCACTTCTTCACTTCTTACGAGTGTACGCTAGTACAAGCACACATTTTTTTTGTATGTTTGTAAGGCGATTACTTCATCAGCCAACCGGTTTTGGTGGATCTTTTTTTAAAAGAAAGGTCAAGATTTAGAGGTGGTCGTATATTAATTTTACTATCCGATTAGTGGTTTATGAGTTGTACTTAATCGTGCATTCTTTTTTACTTATCTTGGCCTCATCATCGATGAGGTGATAAAGTGAAAAAAATACGCATTATTTAGTGTATCTAAAAACGACTAGTAGGATGTGATAAAATTTATGTGAAACCATTTGGGAATCATTTGCTATCTTTGAAAAAAAGAATTATCACATCATGACGTGTTACCCAATTAAAATCGTTTGAGTCTTTTTTTGCAGTTTTACTGTACTTAATTATTAACCAACTTCGAAAAGGGGGGTTTCTCAATTCGACCGTAAATATGTTTTTTATAGAGTACTCATATACATGTTTTCTTATTAATAACTAGCTATTCCCGCGAACTTTGTTCCGCCCGTTCAGTTTGTATGGGGAAAACTAAAAATGTTGTTTTTCCCAGTTTCCTCATAATCGAACAGGATAACATGTATCCTATGTCCTTCTCCTGGTTCTAAGCTACCTCCCCACCAATTTTCAGCCTAATCGATTGAGCCGTTCTTGAGTTATAAATAGTGTAACTAACACCACTTTCTTTTATATATTATTATATATAGATTAACACTTTGAATATCTCTGGATAATCACAATCACAAAATTATGCTATTCAAACATACAGGTGAGTCTTTCATCGTACGTATGTCTTTTACCACCCCCTTTTCCTGATAAGAGTTCACCTTTAACCCTGCAACATTGTTCACACATTCAAACCTTTATAACTGTACCCAGATATAACTGTACACCTTTTTTTCAATAAATGGAGTACCATTTATTGAAAAAAAGGTGGAATTAAAGAAAAAAAAAGCAAAATTAAATATTGAGTTAAAAAAACGAATTATATTGTATGAAGAATGGCTCTTTGTTTATTGATTTTAAGTAACTTAAAAAATCATGTCATAAAATCATGTAATGTAGGTATTCGGCTCCAATATTTTTTGTAGTCGATTTTTTCATCATTTCTGAACCGATTTAATCTTGTTTGTTTGAAATAGCGTACTTCGTTTTTTTATCACTAAGTATTAATCTGATGGTGGAAATCGAGGAAAATGCTTCGTTTTTGTAAATAGGTACATATTGATATAGTAGTCGATTTTTGTGACAATTAAACCGGAGTGATATCTTTTGACGAATCTGGTGTAATGAAAAGGAACCTTAAATATATTGTATTTAATCAGTGTAAATAAGTCACTTGTACACTTGCGTGAATAATCGCAGGGAGGAGTCCACTGGTAATTGGACATTACACGCATGTTTTCAGCAACATTGAACTGCAAGTGTGTAACAGTTACTCTTTTTAAACCCTGACAGAAAAAGAGGGGTCATAAACTTGACGTGTCTATGTGTGTGTCTGTCTGTGGCATCATAAATTTTGAACGGATGGACCGATTTCGATACGGATTTTTTGGTTTGAAAGCTAAAGTGATCAAGATGATTCTTAGCTTCATTTCGGATAATTAGTTTTGTAAGAGGTTATTATTTTTATTTTATTTATTTATTTTATTTTATGATATGGGAAGGCAAACAAGCACCTACCGAGCTTTTTCCACATTCATTTTTTTATGACATCGGAAGGAAACAAGCACAGGATTTCCTGATGGTAAGAAATTCACGCCGCCTAGAGACACCTGAGGTCGGGATGTTAGTGATGGTGAGCCTATGCTCGCCTTTTACGAGCTGCCTAGCAAGGAAGGCAGATGGTCTATTCTGCAAAGGAGCCCGGACCAACACGGGGAATCGTTTTATTTTTATGATAATTACATAAAACTAACTGTTCATCATCACTTCATATCGTTCTTGACATGTGTATTTATTTTATTAAAGCTCAGATGAATGCATTCGGGCAAATTATGAAGGATATAGTATAGGATAAGTTATATTTTAATGAAAAAAAGCATAAAATGACTAATCAACAGTTGCTCAAAAAACAAATAACTGTAGTAATAATTGTAGTAAACAAATAAATTAAGGTTTTGGGTTGAATTCCTGTCTGAAATAATTTTCTTTTTTTCATAGGACTTAAAAAAATCTATGCTGCCAAAAGCGTGAATAAGAAAATAGTCATAGACTTGCCACAAGTTATCATATTGTAAAACTAACTGCCAGTTTCTGAAACACCAATCAATTTTATTCTGTGATGTCCAGCTGTTTAACATTAGTTAGAATTCTAAGCCGAGCTTATGTTTAAAAGTTGTTACGAAGAGGTAAATCTTAAATTAAAATTCGATACAGGCGTAACAATATTTTTTCATTTAATTCCTGTATATTTGTACATAAGTATATATTAAAATAATTACTTTTAATAAAGTTATCCATTTTAAATTGAGTTGGTTGTTTTGCGGATCACAAATTGCGGGCTTGTCATCCCATATCACATGCGGCTCCACGAAGAATCCGTTTGTTTTTTTCAATCCCAAAGGTTGTAGGTTGAGGTCACGTATCTTTAACCTTTAAATGTCATTGTTTTAACCGATGTATAAAAAGAGAAGGTTCTTATTAAACTCGGGGTTTACGAAGGTATAACTCGCGGTTAGTCGATGTAGTTAGGCGTGTACGCTAGCCACTCGACCAACGAGGCGGTCAAATACGGAAATACCAGAAAATTTGCAAAAGTTTTAGTTTATTGACATACACCAACATGGACGCTACCGATATATATACCAAAACGAGTACGTAGTTGACACAAAAAGTAGTTCAAACAAAAAAAGTTTTGAGGTTATGCTCTAAAAAGTAGGCATTTTATGGGTTCTTACTGGTGCTGCACCCCTGAGGACGTAGACTGAGGTACAACAAAGATGACCACGATTAGCCGAAGCTACTACGTAAATATCTAAATGTGTTAGGTGGTAAACCTATCGTCAACTGGACACTTATTCAACCCCAAGTGACGTTATTTTCACTAGAAAACTTGAAAAACACATTTTCTTTTGCTGTCCGACCTGGAGATTGAACATTTTGACTAGTCCAACTTGAAAATCGTATCCGGAACTCTTATAATTAACATTAACACCGTACCTGCTATAACCACAGTGGCAATCAATAAAAATATATTTTATTGATTGCATTTACTTTATTTAATACCCAATGTTTTGCCAAAACAAGTATTCAAATTTCGATTTATCAAAATTTAAAAATATGATAAAAGTTGCAATTAAAATAATAATAATTAACATTTGATAGAAATCGTCTCTGTGGTCTAGCGGTCCTGATGCTAGACATGACTTCTTGAGACCCCGGGTCCGATTCCCGGGTCGGACAACACTAAGAAAATGTGGCTTTTCCAATTTTCTAATAAAAAATGTTGCTCAGGATTCGATATGTGCCCGGGTGGCGATAAGCTTGTCACCTATCACATTGTAGGACGTGTCTTCGGCTAGTCGTGGTTGCTTCGGTTGTGTCTCCTACCTCTTCGGAAAAAAGTATCCTCGGCGTGATGATACTTTTTTTAAATTTCTTAACGTTATTTCCGCGTATGAAATGAAATGGTACATATTATATTGAAATAACATATACTGTAAAATGGTACATATAATAATAATATAATATATTATAACTTAAAATGTATAGGATATACATTATTTTCATTACCGTCGTTTTATCACACGCGATAAGCGGCGGTTAACGAGTAGTTTTATATACTTGAAAGCTACATTGTAGTGCATACTGAACAGTAGCATTATTCAACAAAAAAACACACTGTTAGTTTTCTCACATCAAAAACTACTTATCGGTATTCGTATCAAAATTTCTCCCCTTTCCTGGTCAATCATTCGCTGTGATATGTATGTTAATCTTTTATCGGCCATAGACTATGCGCGTAGGCAGAAAAAGCAAGCAGCAAATGATCAAAGCTACGAAAATTGCATGTAAGAGAAAATAGTGGATAAAAGTAAAATTTTGCCCATACCGTAAGCAGTGAAAATTTGATCTTTGAAATATTTTTTTATGTGACAAAAAAAGTCCTTCCAATCAAGACATTACAATCGTAGCTCCGTAAACGATAGGTTTTCCTGTTAGTTTACCTCAGTCACTGAATTACGTTTGAATGATGGTTAACAAAATGTATAATATCGGCTTCACGCAAACATCAGTCACTGCCTTACGCCATAGATTATACGTCAGTCCATTTAAATGATTTTTGTAAAAGTGCCAGAAAAATTTCGTTTATTGATATGTTACACTATTACTATAATAAATCTAAAGGCCCTTACTTTAGCTTTTTATTTATCTTCAATTATTTTTGTTACTTTATAAAGCTAGCTAGTAAAGCTGTTGCCCGCGGCGTTGCCCGCGTATTCCCACAGGAACATTGTTGATGGGTGAAAACGATCCTATGTATGAATCCAAGTTATCCTCTATGTTTGTACCAAATTTCATAAAAATCGGTTCAGAAGTTTTTGCGTGAAAGAGTAACAAACAAACAGACAAACTTTCGCATTTATAATATTAATAGGATAAATACCGTCATTAAGTTATTAAAAATATGAAAATGAGTCAAAAATTTAAACAGTTTTGAGGTTTCTTATTTCGGGTTTTCTAAAAAAGTTTTTATGTCAACTACTTTTAAATATGTAAATAAATAAAATTACGACAGATGTGATACATTTTTTTGTACGTTTTGCATTTCTGATATTATTTACACTATATGACGCAGGATATGTACCTAAATCAGTGAAAAACTGTTTAAGAAATTAAATAATCTATGACCATAATCGATTCATTGTAGCTAGCGAGAAAAAAAGCGCCTGCGCATGTCACGTGACTTACGCGTGGCGCAGATCGCACTGCCTGCCGTGGTAGGTAATCCGTGACTTATTATGATTAATCTTGTTTAAAGTACATTTGTAATGTTTTCAAGATACATATTTTACACTGAGACCTTAGAATAGACGCTCCGATTACAATTGACCGATTTCACGTGGCCGTCGTTCATTAATTAGTGAAACTAAGATAAAAATTTGAATTAGCACTTTTTCCGTGATGTAAATGAAAACATAATAATAAAACAATACCCTATCCCTAGGGACGCTAGCTTCTTAGTAGCCTGTCCCAATATTTTTCTGCATTGAATTTATTATTATTTTATATACTATTTTGTAATACAATATGGCATCCCTATTTGGGGCAATTTGGTGGATTTGATTAAGTATAATCTTTAGAGTTCAAAAAAGTGTATACGAGCCATATGTAGTGTTAATCAATTGCATTCTTGTAAACCACTTTTTAAATCCTTAAAAATTTTACCTTTACCTTACTTATATATTTTGGCTGTATGTGTATTCGTAAAAAAACATCATCATTTGTTTAAAACAAATTCTGAAATTTTAGGAAGATCATATTTTAGAAAGTTGCATGTGTCTAGTCAAAAACTTAACTTTCTTCTCCTGACTGGCTAGGCTTGGAAACGGTGGTAGCTTATGGTAGTTAGGGTTAAAACTAATTCAATTTTAAAATTTTGTTCAAAATGTAATCATAATATGTTATAAATCTTAATAATGAATTTGTATAATTTTGAAGGTATTTGCACACCATAATGTGATAGAATATGTTGGTATTAACAAATATCTTTTGTAACAGCTTTTAACACACATTTTCGGCACATACTTATAAATATAAATATTTGGCTTAAAAGCTAAAGTGTATGTTATTAAATAATATTTTTTTATAAATATTAAAATATTTGTACACAAAAATATGGTAGAATATGTTGATATACTTAAATAATTTTGTAACATCTCATTGACACACATATTCTGCAAATAGATCATTTTCTTTCTTAAAAAATGCAATAGTTATAAGTAGATATCATAGAAAAAATTATATTGTAGCCAATATTGTGCTAAAAAATATTTTAATTACCATAAGATGAGATAGATAACCTTTGAAGATTAATTTGTTCATTTTATGTATAATTAAATAACGCTTTATAACTATAAACAAATGAACCAAGAAATGAATACAATTTAGTATGCACCAAAAACTACACACACGCACACACATGTTACACTTATGATATGTAACTCTAAGGCGGCATTACTGCTCCGAAGCATATTCTGCCAACATACTTCGACCAATTATTATGTAGATATCGCGATGTCAACTAATTTTATCCCAAAAAAAATTATATACAGGGTTACTTTGAAAGGACTGGACAAATCTTAATATATATAAATCTCCTGTCACGATGTTTGTCCGGGATGGACTCCTAAACTACTTAACCGATTTCATCTTGAGATATAGAATAGCTTACATCTCAATTTTATGATAAAAAATTACCGTCCGAGCGAAGCCGGAACAGGCAGCTAGTTTTAATATAGGATTTAAAGCCTTAACATAACAATGATAAATGCATTTTAAATATAATTACCAAATTGTAATATTATAACCAAGCACCTTATATTTTCCGTCGAATGAAAATTATAAATTGTCTTTTTTTGGCTTATTTAATTTTTAATTTTATTTATTTACCTTTATCAAAGTTATTTGTTTATTAACGGTTATATTTTGCGTATTCAAGCTATTTAGCACAAGTCCACGGACGTATTCTGATAATGAATTATAGCCAATATCATACTGTAATGTCTAATTTATGTCAATGACAAAAAAATATTTTAATCGGTTCAGCCGTTTCAGAACAAACGTCATGCAAATATACGCAACGTCTTCTCATTCAAAATTTTTTTTAAATGACTAATGTGTTGCCAACCTCGCGGTTTTTAGAACTTTACCAGGCTTTGTAAGGATTCCACAACGTAAATTAGTATTTAATGTTTTTATACAAAACGCAGTCTACTTTGCTTCGTCCCATACCAAATCAGTAAAGCGGTCTCAAGCAATGTGGAGAAGCGTGAAATTTACATTTTTGCTATTCATTGCGGCTTATGGGCTGTTTTCTGACACTCGCGCCTTTCACATGGGGTCTGGCCCTGCTTGTACTAGGGTTAAAAGTATACTCGCATTCAAAAGTGATTGAGAAATTAAGAACTCAAGAAGACTCAAGACTCAAGAAGTCAAGTCCGACGCCGGACCGCTAAACCGCAGAAGCGATACATATATTTAAAAAAAACTATTTTAGACATTGTAAGGGTAGAGAATGTCTTATAGGCTTATAACAATAAGAACACATATCTGCACACTGTTGCAGAGCGATAAAGAACAATCATATCCGAACATGGACAAATTACTTTCATACATTTTGATGTCAAAAATTCATTACTCATTTGTAATGTGTGTGTGATCTTAAATCTTGGGTCCACCGCGGACCTACATGCGTGTTTACACTAAAACCAATTAAAGCACAATAAATATTTTTATTTGCATCTTGCTACCTAAATATATTCACATATTTGATGATTTTTGGGATGATAAAAAAATATAGACAATTAACTTGTCTGTACGACTGTACATTTAGCTAGAAGTATTGCTCATCCCAATCGTTCCTTTCATGTTTAACAAAATAACAAAGTCAAATTGAAGCGAATGCCGTGGGGTACTTCTTAACAGAAAGGTTCAAAAAGGCGCAGACATACTTAAATAATTATAGAAACTTAACTGAAACAACTATAATTTAAAAAAAACATAGTCCCTTTAAACGCATTCACGAGTAGGTATATACAATATTCATTTATTGTCATTACATAGTATAAAACAACGTCGCATCCTCCGTCCCTATGTCCCTTTACATGCTTAAATGTTTAAAATTACACAATAGATTTAATGCGGTTTTTTAATAGATAAAGTGATAGAAGAGGAAGGTTTGAGTTATATAATTTAGAGTAGGAAAATAAGTTTTCCCCCGTGATGGTGCTAGGCAGCTCGTAAAAGTCGAGCATAGGCTTACCGTCACTAACACCGTGGCATCTGACTAGGTGGTAGAGTCTCGCAGCGACTCGCCCCGATTGGTACCACCGCCTCACCTACTCCAGCCGCCATAATGTCAGCGTGTTGCCGTTGACGTGTTCCCGTTCAGAGGGTAAGGTAGCCAGTAAACTTACTTTTGCTAATTATAGGCTTAGCATCCCGGTTTAAGGTTGGTTTAAGGTTGGTGTGAATTTCTTACCATCAGGAAATCTGTCTGCTTGTTTGCATTACAATATCATAAAAAACATATATTTTTTATTATAAGAAAGCGAATAAGCGGCTCTACTATATAATATAACCGTGACCTGAAAACATTATACTTGGATGTTACAGGTATATTGTTATTTGGGTTGTTGAGACTAATGAGCAAGTCTGTCAGTTTTTTGCAGACTGAATAATACAATACTGACAAACACAATCGTTGTGGTGGCAGGAATAAGTGGAACGGTTATTCCTAACTGGCCAAGTTGCTGTACAGCGCTCTCTAACCAGTTATCTTGTTCAGTAGCGGTTTTAGTATTAGCACCACCCTGGGCGTAATTAGTACGGCGCCCCCTACATGCTGTTCTAAACCTTACTAAAAGGTAAATAATATATAGCAAACAGGATCTGACGCCCCTTTACATCTTGGAGCCCTGGCCAGTCGGTTGCCCACCGCGCCCTACCCAAACGCCGTACCTGATCTTTTTGGTAATGATCCACTTACCACTCGCCTCTTACAAACTGCCAGACAAGATGCAGTGGTTAAAGTTCTTATGAGAACCCGAAATCAACGGAGCGATAGAACATTGACAATTTCACAACCAACAAACAACAATTACATATTATATTTAAATCTCTCGAGTGTTATCCTAAGGTGGTGTCAAGAGTCTTCAAAACTGGCGTGTTAGTATGAAAAGGGCGATGAATGTGGAGAAAGCCAGGTAGGTTTACCAGGATCTTGAGGTTTGGCACTCGATACTCTCTGCCAACCCCGTAAGAGGCTTGACGTGAAGATACTTATGTATAGTTAAATAAACCTAAATGATTTATTTTCTTTATCAAAAGTGTAGGTTTATAATTACATTGAAATTATGAATGAAAAGCGCAACTTTATAAAAATTACGCTAACAATATAGGCTTCCCACCAAAATCGCCACGCGCCAGCTTTCGATACGCCTGTGGTAGTTATCAAAAATTAATACCGTATCAATTACACATAAATAACAATCGAAACATATCCTTATTACGTTTCCTTAAGGATGTTTTTTTACTGGCGTTAAACATTAAGGGAGATATGTAAGATTTATAAGCATAAAATAGATAAATAAGATTGTCCACGGGTAGAATTGCGTATAAATAAATTTTGGGGGTGGTGCGACGCGTGGCCGTAGTTAGGGAAATTTTCCCGTGAATATTGGAGTTTAAACGGATTAAGGGGACGTCTTTCAGACATAAACTCCGGGAAATGTCGACAAACTAATACAGAATGAAACGACCCCATTGCCTACGGGAAGAACATTCTAGAAAATAGATTTTACTAGTGTAGTCAGTCTCTGTGGTAATAAATAAAAGCAAACGTGTATCCTGACGGTAGGTGATCAGCGGCAATGTGTGCTGTTACACCAGAGGCCTCATTGGTTTGTTGTCGTCCTTTAGTTAGGAGCAAAGTTCTCTATGTCTTATTATTGGCGTTATTTTTTATTATAATTATTACAAGGATAATTATACGCAGCTTTTCTAAAAGTATCGAGGTATTACTTAGATTACCACAAAGTATTATGAATGAAGATACATGTTTACTACCTGCGACTAGCGACAGTGGTTACCTAGACTCTTCTAATCCATTACTTTATTATTTTTTTATTAAAAGGCAAACAAGCAGACGGATTTCGTGATGGTAAGAAATTCACGTCGTTCAGAAGTTGTCTCTTATCGGTTGACAATTCTCAACAGTAAATAAAATTTTTCGTTTGTCCTTTGTTTGGCATATAGGCATCAGTAAATTAATAAATCTACCTACATCGAATAAACGGATGAATAATAAAAAGAATAACCACATGTTAATAAAACACACAAATTTTAAAAGGCCCCGAACATTTTTTTATGATATTGGAAAGCCAAAATGCAGACGGATTTCTTGATAGTAAGAAATTCACGCCGCCCAGAGACACCAAAGATGGTAATGGTGTGTTGCCAATCTGAGGCCGGGATGGTAGGCCTCGAGCAAAAGTAAGTTTACCCTCTACCTTAACCTCCAAACCGGAACACGTCATGACGTTATGGCGGCAGGAATAGGTAAAACGGTGGTACCAATTCGGGTGAATCGCTGCGAAACTCTACCACCTAGTTAGATGTCACGGTGTTAGTGACAGTAAGCCTATGCTCGACTTGTACGAGCTGCCTGGCAGGAAGGCAATAGTCTATTGTTTAAAGGACCCAGACCACCACGCGAAAGAAATAAAAATAAAGTTACCTTTGTAATTTTTTTAAAGTGGGTCGAAAATAATATAAAAAACGCACAAAGTAAGACTCAGACACCAGCCATTACTAATGAAAAGGTAAGATAACTACTGTATTCACAGTTAATAATTCTGACCGACGCCCTACAAATGATTATACAACAGAAAAAACCACATAATCTGAAATTAGTTCTCGATGACAGATCAAAAAATTCTCTTTTATCTTTTTCCGTAGCCTCATCTACTCTACCGTAACGTTCTGGCCAGTATTGTAAAAAACGAATACAAATGCGTTTGTTTTATTTTGAATATCGAATACAAAAAATTAGCCTATTGTATACATGTGTATAACAAATAAGCCATATTTTGTTTAATATAATATAAAAATGATTTAACACATTTTTGCTCTATACAAAAGTCGAAAGTTTTCCCCATTGTGTTCCTATGCAGACTTTATCAAAAAATAACCATAATTAATACACATATACTCTTAATTTTTATAATAATTAAATAAATATCCCTGGACAATTTACACAAACTTAACCTAACCCCAAAGTAAGCAAATTACATGCTTGTGTTATGGGTGTTAGTCAACGATACTAAGACATGTAAATACTTCAATAGAAACCAGAATAAATTTAATAAACAGCCAGACCCGGAAATGCAGACATGAAATGCTCATCACACAAATGCCTGCTCCCATTGGGAATCGAACCCGAGCCTCGCGGTTGATCGGTGTAGTTAGGCGAGTACGTTAGCCACTCGACCATCAAGGCGGTCGTTGGTAATATTATAGTTATATTAAAGTAATAGAATAGCTTAATTAGAAATTAATATTCTCTTAAGTTTATAAACTATCTACCTACTTCGTTCTATTTGTTTTTATTGCTATCTTATTGTTAGCTTTAGCTTATTACACATTTTTTACTACAGTGGTATTTCTCGTTTTCGCGTTATCAAATGTCCAAAATAAACTGTCAAAAATAAAATTTACTTCATCTAATTGAATTATAAAAAGAATAGTTAATTAGAACAAATGACAAGTCTACAAATCTTAAGGTGACGATATCAGTATCATCTAAAACACCCTAACTAAAACAAAAAAAAAGTACAAAAACCTGTCACCATTCACACAAACTTCACTGCGGAGTTCACTTTGTCCTATTAACAGTGACTACAGGTTATTCATTAGTCGTTATACAGCGTGATTATCATAAAATTCTAGTAGAAAATAATCTTGGGACGGTTAGAAATGAATAAATATGCCACATGGGAATTTAGTACCGAAAGTTAAGAAACCCTGCTGGGAGCAAAGGACCCGCTCGTTCTACGTGGCGCTATGAACTGTATTTTTTTAATAATGAACACAAATGTATTGTAATAAAACAAAGTTTACCGCTTCGTCTTTTTTGTTGATGTATTCGAATCTTCTCACAGTTTATGAATATGGGTAATGAACTACAGGCTAACATTGACCTCACTGTTTTTTATTGTTTCTACAATTTATTCAAAAAGTTTTCCTAAAAATATAGATAACTTAAGTAGTTTAAAGCGTGCGAAAAATAGCGCCTATAACTGTAGGTATTTACATTTAAGTTATTTTTGACGTTCTTTACAGATTATGATGAAATATAAATCAGGTCTTTAGTTGGACCTCCATTCTATAATTTAAACCCGTAACACATTAACCCTGGTAATGTGATTTACTAGGTAATTGTTTTGGGATTAAATGCATTCTACTATGTATCGAGATTAGACTAGGTACTACAAATAAATTTAAAAATATTTTTTAAATTTTTTTTAAGTTAATTTGCCCCTTTCTGGGGCCGGCTAAGACCTTTAGGCCATGCTGCCACGTCTTCCGTATTAATTATTTCGTCATTAGTCACATGTCTTCCGTAAATTATTCTTACATGAAAAAATACGACCATCTTCATTCACGATGGCGCCAAAACTCTATATTTTTTTTTAAGTTAATTTGCCCCTTTTTCTGGGGCCGGCTAAGACATTTAGGCCATGCAGCCATGTCTTCCGTATGAATTAATTCTTATACAGACATTAGTCACATGTCTTCCGTATTAATTATTTATATACAGTCATTAGTCACTATTTACAAAGTCACGTCAGGGTTTTGAGTAAAACGGTGGTCACTTTACACAAGCTCACTTTGGGAGATTTGGCGGCAGCGAGGAAATTCACGATACACGATACGCAAAACTACCGAGATAAAATTGTAAAATAGTATTTGATAAATAAAATTAAATTATAAGCGTGTTATTGACCACTCCCTGTAAGTTCAATGATCACAATGATCTTCTAATTTTTCTTTTTTTTTGTACCAACTTTTAGCGCACTATGCTAGTAGCACAATAACAATGATAATGAATTAGAATAAGAAGCATATGTCGTAGAGACACTGTTAACATTTTTGTTAATAATTGTTGAATAATATTTCAAATTTTAATATTCACAATTTATTTTTTAAGATTATTAAGGAAAGCGTTCACTAGGACAACATTGATACTTTACTAGCGGCCCGCCCCGGCTTCGCACGGTTATGAAATATACATATAAACCTTCCTCTTCAATAATTTTATCTATTAAAAAAACCGCATCAAAATCTGTTGCGTAGTTTTAAGGATTTAAGCATACAAAGGGATATAGGGACAGGAAGTTGTTTTATACTATGTAGTGAAGTACCCAGTGGCCATTTAAAAATAAAAACTGGCTTAAAAAGTATAAACATTCATCTAAAAGCAAGCAGAACATAATGAGCGTGGTTCATCATCGATAATACATTTTAGGTGAAGTTCAAACGACAACCCACTCTCATTAATCATCCACGCACGTCACTACCACTTGAAGATAGATGGAAGAGCTCCCTCCCCGGGGCAAAATTATAATTATTGGTACCAGATAAGGTCTTTGTTACCTTCCAATCAGGTGATAATTCCCGTCTTATTAATTTTCGGCCGTTTTTATGTGAATAAAAAGTTAGGAATGAAAAATGTATTTTGTTGATTATAAAATTTGGAGTTTTGCTTATTTATTTTGACTTTATCGTATTCATTTACCATCTTATTTAATTACTTAATAGGTGGTAGTTTCGCAGCAACTTGTCTGGATTGGTACCATTGCCTTACCTATTCCTGCCGTAACGTCAGTGTTCCGGTTCGGAGGATAAGGTAGCAGGTAAAATTACTTTTGCTCGAGTCCTAATATCCCGGCCTCAGGTTGGCAATAAACCATTACCACTTTTTAAGTCTAGGAGACGTAAATTTCTTACCACCAGGAAATCCGTCTGCTTGTCTTCGAATTTCGTAAAAATATATTTATTTTCTTACACTATAATACCGAAATGTCAATGCCTTGGGGTACTTCAGTCTGTGTTTATTTTTATTAATAAAACAGTTAAATTGTAACTACGCCGATATCATAATCTTATCAATCTAAAAATAACATATCGTTAAGATGATAATCGAAAGCTTACCTATTATTTTAATATATTTGACATAATATGACAAAATAATTTATTGTTAAAATAATTTTGCTGATACAATGCTATATGCTACATGATAAACATTACTCAAACTCGGAATATTCTTCTGTATTTTTTTTATGTTATAAGATAGCGAATTAGCAGTCTGCTCTCTGGTGCGTCGCTATCTCATGGCCGTTAGGCGACTGTGGGGATGAAACGATACGATTAAATCCAAATAGGTACTCAAAACTTTTCTCCGATACCAAGTACATTTCAGCATCGATACCTTAAAATGAAGTATCGAGTAGGTATGGTAGGAAATTAATATAATGTACGTTTATCTTTTAACATTGATAAAAAACGTTTATCGTAAATTTAAGTTTCTGTACGCATCCTAGGCTTAGTTTTGTGTAGTTAGCAGCGTTGTCAGTTGACAAACATGTTTGTCTATGCCCTAAAAAAAATTAACCGGAAGACATTTACAAATGTTAATTGTCTTGAGCAGCACCACGAAACCGGACTTTTTTCACAAATTATTTGGAGGGTGACGTGTTGTACAAGCGCTCACTCGCGACACTCATGGTCGGGAGTAACACAAAAATAATTATTTTATGTAAGAATATTATTGGTACTTTTCAACAAAGAATACCAATATTTGTTACGGTTTTCACTCAAAATTTCCAAAAACGAAACGCTACTAGTAAATATTATCGATACTTTGTGATCGAAACTGAGTAAGTATCGATACATGACTTGCAATTCTACCTTAACAGATAATGGCATACGAGTACTTTCGGGTGGTAAAAGTAGATAATTGGCAAGCTGATGCACAGCAATCTATTACCTGGTATGTATGCTACTGGGAATCTGTTGACTCTGTTAGGGAATTATTGAGTAGGTAATAAATACATGATCACTTCTATGGTCTAGCGGTCCAGGTGTTGGACTTGACTTCATGAGAACCCAGGTTCGATTCCCGGGTCGAGCGAATAAAAGAAAATGTGGTTTTTACAATTTTCTAATAGAAAAAAAAATATTGCTTGGGATTGGATGTGTGCCCGATTAGTGACTCGCTTGCCACCTATCACATTGTGGGACTTAGTGTCTTCGGCTAGTCGTGGGTGCCTTGGTTGTGCTTCTGAATACCCCTACGAGGAAATGAGCGTGAAAATACTTTAGTAAATACGTTATGGAGTTTGCTATTTTAGCTACCCCAAAATCGTTTTCCATATTTTTTGTGTACCTTTTGCCTTGAATATCTTAGAAGCTGCCATTAAAGCACCAAGAATAGCTCCTTACCCGGACGAGTTGCAGCACTATACTCTACCACGTTGGTAATGAGGGTCAACCTTTGTTCGCCTCTTACGAGTTACCTGGCAGAAAGAAATAATTTTACAAAATAGATCCGGACCAAGACGGAAGAAAACATTTATTGCTCAAACTTTCTTAAACTCCTTGTAAAGAAGTCAAATGTTAAAATACTAGACGTTTTTACTGCTATTTGTAGGTTTATCTTTAAATTATTTCTGCTTTCAGTTTAATTTCTAAACAAAATTTAAGTGACATTATTAAACACGACTACGAGCACTGATAGACGACAAGAATAAATAAAGCAGTAGCACATTTAAACGAGTCGTCTCAAGATTCTACGATCTATTTCTGATAATTTACCAATGGGTAAGCCTTCGTGATCTAGCAGACTAGTGTTGGCATTGACTGCGTGAGGTCAGAGGGTTCAATTCCCAGGTCGGGCAAATCAAAATGTGGAGATGCACATGCCACCAATCACAATGTGCAAAGTACCTCCGCCTAATCTTGGGTGTCCTAGTTGCACCTCTGCCTACCTTTTCGGGGATACAGGCATGAAAATACTTTTAGCTTAAAAAGAGTTTTTAATTAAGAGTGTCTCTTATACAAGTCAATGACCTTTAAATGGAATCATCTAGAAAACCGAAACTAAATTTTTACATATAATATCAAGTAAATTACAAAATAAATTTGTAAAACCGATGACTATAAGTATGGGCCACTGAACGGAGTGAAGGCATCACAAAAAATATCCCATAAATTATAAAATTTATATCCCAAACGGACAAACGCAACATATGTAATCGTATAATCGTTGGCCCGCTCTTTACCGTTCGCCGCTTCCTAGCCATTAAACAGTCTAGATAGTAAACGTCGCAGTAAACTAAGCCGAATAACCTCATTTTGAATGCTTAATCGTTTTCCGAAGGTCCAGCGCCGCTTTATTTTATGTCGTTTGTACATTGAGAGCGCTGTAAGATTCCAATTTGCATTTTGTGAGCATTTATTATAATATGATCCCATGTGAATCTTGTGAAATTCTTGTTCGAGTTCAAGCTTCGTTCGTTAGATTGTTGTGATTATGATAATATGACAGACTTTTAATGAAATGATAAGATCACTCTGTGGTCTAGCGGTACGGCGTATCGGTAAGCGGTTCTTGAGGTCCCGGGTTCGAACCCCGGGTCAGACAACAAAATTTAGATAATGTATATTATAAATTTTCTAATAAAAATAACGCTGCCTAGGATTGAATATGTGCCTGGTTTGCGATTGGCTTGCCACCTATCACATTGTGGGACTTAGTGTCTTCGGCTAGTCATGGGTGCCCTGGTTGTGCCTTTGCCTACCTCTTCGAAGATATGGGTGTGAGGATACTTACTTACTTTATTAAAAAATGACACATATGTTTTTTTAATTGATATAGTCGAAAAGTAACATGAAAATTTCTTTTGATAACCAGTACGAGAAGAAAGCATGTTAGCAACATTTGTAAAATTTTTTTTATGTTTTTCAGTTTTAAGACGCTTGTAAACACTGGTTTGCATCCATCTGCAACGCGTCCTGATTGGTAACACTATCTTACCTATACCTGCCGCCATAACCTCAATACTTGCAGTTGACGTGTTCCAGTTCAGAGGGTGAGTTAGCCGATAAACTTACTTTTGTTCTAGATCTAAACTTCCGGCTTTAGGTTGGCAACGCACCATTACCACCTTTGGTGTCTCTAGGTGGCGTGAATTTTTTTACCATCCGGAAATCCATCTGCTTTTTTTTGCCTTCCATTATCATAAAAAAACTGATTGTAGATTTAATCCAAATTTAATAATAACCGGAGGATACTAACAAGGTTATCTATATGTTGAGAGTCGTATTTACAACCATCTAGATCGCCTTTTAGCCTTTAGGAACACGTCTTTCTCTTACTTATCCTGATTCTGCAACTTTATTAAACTGATTTAATTAAAGGCATCTAGATATAATTAATCGCAGTAGGAGTCGGTTCTAATTCTGTTTTCGAAATAGCACATGGTTCCGAAATGGTCCCACTTAAATTTTATTCCAGTTTTTGAGTTACATTTAATGAGGCACTATTAAGTACAACTCAAAAACCACTAATCGAATCATGATAACATTAATATGGGACCACCTCGGAATCATAACCTACTTTTTAAAAATATAACCATCAAAATGGGTTGGCTATTGGTCAAGTAATCACGTAACAAATATAAAATCGAATTGAAAACCCCCTCGTTTCGGAATCGGTTAAAAACTAGTTTGTCTCCATTTCTCAACTTTAATTATATCCTAAAATCATGTCAGACGTTGGTGAGTGAAAACAGAAAATACACACAAACCTACTCAGTTTCGGATTCATCGTATTACTAAGGTTCCTGAAAATAACATTGAGATAGACAAATACATTACTAAGTCCCGCAATGTGATTGGTGGCAAGCCTATCGCCAACCGGGCACATTTCCAATCCCGAGCAACTTTTTTTTTATTAGAAATTGGAAAAACCCAATTTTCTTTTTGTTGCCCGACCCGGGATTCGAACCCGGGACGTCACGCAGTCAAGTCCGACGACTGAACCACTAGACCACAGAGGAGACTTCAGCAAGTCGTGGGTACCTTGGTTGTGCATCTGCCTACCTCT
>NJDD01000771.1:246207-257940 GCA_002245505.1 Calephelis nemesis
TTTAATAGTCCTCTGAAAAATGCAAATTTTTTTTTTTAAATTGAGGTTTATATAGAAGACACACATATAAAAGAAAGTAATTTTTCTGTGCCATTGATTTCGGATAAAAATTGTGGCTTCCATCGTGTACACCAACTGCTAAGTCGGATGACAACCTACGATGTGTATCAGCTGATATCTCCGCTACTTTCTAAGTTATATTATTGTAAAATATAAAAAAAACTCATGAATATATGTATAAAATAACCTAATAGTTTTAATAAATAATATTCATTTTTTATACCTTAAAAAAATTAATGAAAATCAGCATGAAAACATCCTTTTATACGTATTTATCCCCTTAACTCAATTCATAGAAGTATGCAATTTTTTATCAATGTTTTTTTATGACATTATCACGTAAAAATATCGTCCGTAAACCGACTTTACAGACAACCATTTTTTAAATTTGAATTATCGCCTATTGTTTTTAGCAGGGTCTGGGGGCCCCTTGTGACCTCGGGGCCCTGGGCTGCAGCCCAAGCAGCCCTTAGGTAGATCCGGCCCTGAGATATTACGAGCTACTAACACAGTACAGTAACTACACTATTCAAACGTTACGTCGAAAACACTTCACAAAATTTATAAAAAATTGAAAATACAAAATTAACGATGTTTTTACTCCTGCTATTATAGCGTCAGTTCACGCTAATGTCGTGTTCCGGATCCATATTTAACATCTTAACTAATTGTCTAGACACGCATATTTATAGCATATTAGCTGACCCAGAAAACTTCGTATCGGTTGACATTAACAGCTACGTACATAATATTTGAGGCTTCGACAGTAGCGCAGTCTGTCGGACCCAATGTGAAACATTCCAAAATCAACAACTACTTACAAATGAAAAAATAACTAAGAAAACATTTTCCAGGAGACCAAATTGTGAATCTCAACAATTGTCGAATTCCCGTCAGTGACAAACACACAAACACAAGAAGTATATATGTTTAGATTTGTTTAGATGTCACATGATCAATTTGTTTGTTTGGTTGTTATTAAGCACTATAAAAAACACATTAATCAGAACCAAATGTATCTTCACAAATAACATTTTAAAAAGAGGATATTTCCACACAATTCTGGGCCACAGAAAATCTGTGGTTAATTTAATTAGTGTTTTTTTTTGGTTGATTCACGAACTTTTTTTCTTGTTGATCCAAAGGCAGGCTGGTAGAGAATGTTTAGCGCGTTATTATACTGTTAATGTGCTGTACAAAAATAGTTTTACTGGAGCCAAGCTCACAACCGTTAATATCGTAGTAGCCTGGCTATTTTTAACCGAGTTCAAAAAACGAGGAGGCTCTAAATTGTGTATGTACAATGATTTCGCCGAGGTTTCTGAGCCGATTAATATAAATAATAAATATAAATATGTATAAATAATAATAATAAAAAAATTATTCAAGTAGGCCCATTAGTTTTTATTTTATGAGCATTTTTATCTACTTTCCCCGTGTTGGTCCGGGCTCCTTTGTAGAATAGACCATCTGCCTTTCTTGCCAGGCAGCTCGTAAAAGGCGAGCATAGGCTAATAGGCTAATAGGCGAGCATCACTAACACCGTGACATCTGACTAGGTGGTAGAGTTACGCAACGACTCGCCCGGATTGGTACCACCGCCTTACCTATTCCTGCCTATACCTTATCGTCATGACGTGTTCCGGTTCGGAGGGTAAGGTAGCCGGTAAACTTACTTTTGCTCGAGGCCTAACATCCTGACCTCACGTTGGCAACGCACCATTACTATCTTTGGTGTCTCTAGGCGGCGTGAATTTCTTACCATCAGGAAATCCGTCTGCTTGTTTGCCTTCCTATAACATAAAAAAAAATACTTTCACCTATTTCGATGTTCATTTTTATCAAATTAAATCATATCAGCAATAAACTAAAAATTATTCAATAAAAATAAAGACGGTAATTAAAACTGACTTCAAAACTAAAACACTTTCTACTCATTTTTAATAAGTAGCCCACAAATAGTTTCATATTTCTAACTTAAAAAATGACGGTCTTCCACACATACTTTCAACCCCTATTTCACCCCCTTTGGAGTAGAATTTCCAAAATTACGTCTACTCAATGTCTCATGTCTACTCAATAACATGACCCTACTCACCAAATTTCAAGGCTTGAACTCTAACAGTTTTGCTCAGCGAATCGACTCAAGTCAGTCAGGACATGTTATTTTATGAGTATAGGTTTATCACATAAACATAATTTATAAAATACTACTTATTTACTGCCCTAAAAACTTTTTATTTTAATAATAGAAGTAGCTCATCATCGACAGTAACAGGAAAAATTCCCCGTGTTGGTTCGGGCTCTTTGCAGAATAAACTATCTGCCTTCCTGCCAGGCAGTTCGTAACAGCCGTTACGTTTAGCCGTTCGTAATAGCACCGTGACATATGACAAGGTGGTAGAGTTTCGCAGCGACTAACCCGGATTAGTACCACCGCCTTACCTATTCCTGCCGCCATAACGTCATGACATGTTCCGGTTTGGAGGGTAAGGTAGCAGGTAAACTAACTTTTGCTCAGGGCCTAACATCCCGGTCTTAGGTTGGCAACACATCATTACCACCATTGGTGTCTCTAGGCGGCGTGAATTTCTTTCCATCAGGAAATCCATCTGCTTGTTTGCCTTCCAATATCACAAAAAAAGATTTCTTTAAAGTTTAAACAGAGTTTACAAACAAAAGGGCAGGTAATTACTGGTACTTCAAATAATTGTTACGGGCACCCTAAGGCGGTCTGTAACAATAGCATTAAATATGGATGCTCTTAATGGGAAGCTATTTAAGCAAATTAGATGAATAACAGTTATTACAGAGGAAATTATTTTTTTAGGAAAGCACGATTTTCCCGTGGGCCCTGTAAAGCCGGCGAACAGGGCTGAGGTATCCTCTACCTTAAGACGCTACTAATAGGGGTCAACCCTCTTTAGGTTTAGGCTGTGAGTTAACTAATCTGGAACTCAGTTGGAATCAACTGATCTGGTACTTAGTTGGCGTCAACTGATCTCGTACTCAATTGGAGTCAACTGTTGTGGAACTTAGTTGTAGTCAGCTGATCTGAAACTTAGTTAGCTTAAAAAGCAGCCCGGGATGTAAAGCTTTGGTGTGACCCCATGATGTCGTCAAAGTGGGGGTTCAAGAAAACTAAGATTTCTTCTGTATGAGCCGACGGGCAAGTGTGAGAGTGACAGCAGTGCGATCTTTGGATTTATTTTATCCCCAAAAAGGTAGGGGAGGCACAACCAGAGCACCCACGATTAGACACTAAGTCTCACAATGTGTTAGGTGGCAAGCCTATCCAACCGGGCACACATCCATTCCCGGGCAACCTTATTTTTATAAGACAATTAAAAATACACAATTTCTAATATTTTATTGCTACCCGCACCGGTCTCCTATGGCTGTAAGCGAAAAACTAAGGCCTTTATAAGGTAAGAGATTACCTATATACACTATAGGTAGGTGCGTCTCTGTTTTTTGACCAAAGTTTAACAAATTGCGCAGGTCTCCGATTACCCTACCCTCAGGGGCGGAACACAACTCTGTCATTATGGTGGCAGAAATAGGTAAGGCGGTGGACGGACGAGTAGCAGGATAGTACTCGCCCACAAGTCTTATTGATTATGACCGATTCAACTTCTGCTCGCTCCTTACGAGTTTCATGGAAGAAAGGCTGATTGTTATTCTATATAGCAGAGCCGGACCAACATGGTTATTAGTTAAGCTTAGAGGTAATTAACAAAATGTATAAAGTCAACATTTATTTACAGCCAGGCTTAGTCTAAGATTCACCATGATATTCATTTGATATACTGGGTGACACGGAAGACCCTTAGGAAGCCAGAGCATGGCGGCCATACACACTGTGCTGTTGCTTATGCAAAAAACATTTTTAAAAAACCTAACTGCAAAAAAAAATTGCTATCCTACAAAATTAAAAAAAACATTTACTTTAAGATGTTATCGGTGTTACTAACCTTACTTCTACTAATAACACTGTAAAGTAAGCCTAGTAAAACTGATTTACTTTAAGCAAAATCTAATTTAATCTAACTGCAAAAAAATCTACACATTGCGTATAAGGTATAGCCATCACGCGCTGGCTTCCTAAGGGTCTCCTGTGACACCCTGTATAATATATTACTTTCTTTTCTTTTCTAAATGCATCATTGCTTCTTCAAACTCCCAGTCTTCGGCTTCTCCAATGGGCATCCACTGATGTCCTTGATATAAATATGACCTTCCCTCACGCCCTCGAAATCCAAATCTTGCTGCAGCGTCTTGAATTTCAGCTTTTTTCGGGACCTCTTTTAACTTCGCAAATAAAAATAATACTTGTGCCTAAAAATATGAATACTATGTGTAACAAAACCTAAAAATCATTGGATTGAATTTTTTAGCCGCTTAAAGCTATAAAAAGTAAATAGTACGAGTAAGATATACATGATTAAAAACATATTTAACGGTATTCTAGATATTTTTATATACACCTGTCACATGCTCATTTTGCTTTTACATCGGTTATTTCTTTTTTTAAAACCCATCACATACTTTCAGAATTTTGTTACGAAATTCCGTTTTGCAAAAAACAACGAGTTGTACTCCGGGAGTGCCGGCAGAAATGAAAACTTCAATATTAACGTTGTGCATTTTTGATATTTTGGAATGGTTAGGGAATAATTTTGCACGAATTGCTTTAATTATCAGTATGACAGTACTATCATTCATGTGGTAGTATTCTAAGTCATAAGTCGTCAGAATCAGTCATGCCAGGGTCATAAGTAAAGATGTAGCATACCTAAACTCATCGAGTGAGATTTGGTGTCATATAAAAAATACACTAGACACTTATTTCTTGACACAAATATTTCTTGAGACTTTATTGATACAAATACAATATTTGTAATATATATACATACGTCACAAATCATTACTCCAATCATTTTATTATCACCCGTTTGCTTGACACGTACTTCACGCGGCGTTATGATATCATGTGGTTTCAATCCTGAAAAATAATTTAATTATACTTGAGTATGTAATGGTCTAAGATCCGAACATAAATCAACCTTAGCTGGTTTTAAAATGAAACCCATTTTGTAATAAATTTAGTATATTAAAAACATAATAATAGAGGGTTGCATAAAAAAACACTTTACAGTTTAAAAAAAAAGATGTTTTATTAAATGTTGCAACATTAAGATAAAAAAAAGTTTTATCATGACTTGCAGTTAAATACTTAAAGAATGTGATCGTTACTTACCTGGACGAACCACTGGGTTGCCAGGTATAAACCAGGTATGTAGATGCCAGTTATGTACTTTCAGTTGAAATGATAACAGAAAAAAAAACAACATGAAGCTGGAAACAAACTATCGAACGCGGCTGACGGACGCGACTGACAGTCACGACTAACAAGGTATCAAGATTATGAAAGCTCACTGAACAGTGCAAACTATCGGACGTGACCTTGAGTGTTCGGATGTCCAAAAGATATGTGGCACGACGGATGTTTATGTCAGACGGCAAGAACATACTTATCAATCGCGGCTGAAGGTAAGCCGCGGCTAATAATATGTTTCCAGCTTAAAGGTTTGGTAAATTAATATTTTTGAAACCCAATGACATACCTCTAAATAACTCATAAAGCAAGTACTGCCCTCTGTCTCCTTTTTCCACAAATAAAAATGTATTATTATTTCTCTCCCGTATCAGTATATGTTTTGCTGTCCAATTAATCGGATGAACAATGTGACCGTCTAATATATATTTTATATATTTAACTTGCTGCAACATTCAATGTGTTAGGTATCTATGAATTATTATTTTCTTTGTGACCCTGGTCTAGCGGTCCGGTGTTGGACTTAATTTTCATGACCCGTGTTCGACCTCAGGTCGAGCAAAAAATTAATTTAAGTTTCCATGGTAAATTTAGGATCTTCTTTGCTTTTTAATTATTTGTAATCAATTGATTTTGCAGAAATGTGTTCTTTTTTTCTTGTCGAATTTTGGGCACCACCCTATGTGCTTTTACCATAATTACCCAGGGTAACTGGGAGAAAATACTTAAAAGCATTAAGTTCGCCTTTGTACATATATGTTTTAGTGTAATAATATCTAAATCTAATCTAATATCTAAATTGTCAGTCTTCCATCCAATAATATAAAAAAATACTTACAAGCGGTGTCGGTATCAGAAACTTTATAAACATGGGATTTATGACAGCTGGTGCAAAGTAATAAAAAGACATCCACTCATCATCCAACACAGAATCTGGATTGAATCTCGCAAACCGACCAAATTCTTCACATGTAGTAGTGTCATTTACAGTCAAATATGGACCAAAATATTGCTTTGCTAATACCCCTTTTAGGCACACGATAAGCAAACACCCATAAAAATAAACAGTCATTGCAATTAAATAAAAAATAAACCAGAAATTGTAGATATTTTTTCCTTGTAGAGTTGATTTGGGAGAATTTTGTATAATCCCGACAAATTTAACATAGAGACACAAAAATTTGCAATTTAATTTTTTAACTTTGCAATATCCTTTAGTAGCTATTTAGAAATTTCTAGTTAACGAAATAACCGTGGTTTCGGCTCCAAGCCAAATGTAATCTGTTAATACTTATAACTCTTTTATTGGTTTTAAAACGGATGTTTGGATGTTTTCTGTGAGAATTTCGTTGTTATTGTTATGAATATTTAGCCTTCGTTTAGGTTTTCAATCTGAAATAAAGACGTTCACTTTTTAATTTGGGTTTTATAATCCTAATTCAGGAGGTACTTAAATTTGAGCGATTACACTTACTACCTACACAACTATACAATAATTAAATATTAATTTTCGAACTCTAAAAAAATTGAAGAGAACAAAGTTCTAAGCTGTGAAACCTTAAAATACCGAATAATATTTTTTTTCGAATTGTTACCCGTTAACCGGTTCATTCGCTCAGTTTGCAAAAAAATGTTTTGCTATTTTTGATATTTTTCATATTTTAAAAGCGGAGGTGCTACTTTAAATCTGAAATTTTTTTAAATTAAAATATGGCAAAATAAAAGAGAAGGTTTTTTTGAGATCTTTAATTGGAGACAAAATGTGATGGTTTGAAACATACATTGTAATGTTTGCATGTAAATCAAAAAGAAAAATCACATGTTATAATTTGTGTTTGGGATAAATACTACTTAACTGGTTTTAATCAAATTTCGTTACTGTCTCTGATTTACTTCACCTAAATGGTAGATAACTTTTAAAGGTAAAATTTAATTAAACAATGGGTTAAGACGCGGCTGACAGCTAGTTTAATTATTAAATATTATTCCTTAAAATATTATACAAATAAATAAGGTTGGAGTGTATATAGAGTTAAAATAACCTATTTTTAAATTAAAATAAAAGTATAAACCATATACAAAATATCCATTTTACTTTTTTTCTGTCTGTTTGATCTAGCTTATCTCAGAAACGGCTGGACCGATGTTGACGAGACTGGCAAGTAACTGATGTAATTAAGATTATATTACTCTTTTGTTAAATTCCACCCACAGGTAGTAATAACAATAAATACTTTAAAAGATATTGCTGTGAGTCCTTGTCTTAACTAACTAATTTATTTTCTAAAAAATGTAAAAAAAGAAACTAAAACGCATATTAAACAACAAAATTTATTCAGTATTCACGGAAATAATCATTGATTTATTGAAGTCAAATCTGGCACAGCACCAAATGCTGACTTTCTAGATTGTTCTCTATTCTTCATCTCAATTTCAAAATTCTTCATCAGCATTTCATGGGTCCTATCTCGTATCACCGGGTTTCCAGTTCCTCTGAACCTCAACACTGCAGATTCAGCTTTTTTCCCCTTCCAAGTAGCAGGTTCAGATCCGACCTCAGCCATTATAGTAGCATAGTAGTCATCACAATGCATCATGGCCAGATATGGATCTACTATCTTCATTCGCATCACAAGTAAAGGATACGTATAGTTCGTTCCTAAAAAGTATTTAAAAGATTTTATTATTTGTTATTTATTTCAATTTCAATCGCCTCTGTGGTCTTGCGGTCCAGGTGTTCGAATTGACTTCATAAGGTTTCGGGTACGATTCCCAGGTCGGGCAGCAAAAAGAACTTACGGTTTTTCCAATTTTCAAATAAAAATTAGTTGATCAGGGATTGGATGTGTGCCCGGTTTGATGATAGGCTTTTCACCTATCACACTATGGGACTTATTGTCTTCGGTCTTCGTGGTTTAGTTGTGGGTGCCTAATTCGGGGATATGGGCGTTAAGATACCTTCTTTACTTCTTTACTTAATTAATAGTACCTTTCTACATAGTAATGTAACTTTTGAACCCCGCACTACACAAGCTTATAACAGCAAATGCACATGTCCCATTCCGAGCAACATTTTTTTTATTAGAAAATTGGATGAAATTGAAACAACAAAAAAAACCCTAAATATGGGACCAATTACGCTTTGGATTTTTCTTTTTCAAAGCTGACGTAATCCAGATTCGTTATTCTTGGCTATGTTACAAATAGGTTTTGTCACGGGTTAGTTGATTTTTTTAAAATTTCAGATCGTATGTATATATACCAATTAATTATTGATTCCAGAATTTTTCAATAATAACAAACAAAGAAAACTTAGGTACTAAGAAAATGTTATGTTCGGAGAACACCAAAACCTGACTGACTTGACTGAACAGATTTTGATAAAATTTTGTAATTATCTTTAGTGTAGCCTCGCTTAAAACATAGGATAGTTTTTATCCCAAAATTACCCTAATGGATTTTTGGGGGAGTACAAAATATCGGCAATACGGGGACAAACTATAAGTGTTACCTTTAACGGAGTCTGGTAACTCTCTGTCAACCATCCCGTAGAACAAACCCTTTCTATCACCGGCCACCAGGAGGTAACTACTAAACTCCTTCATATATAACTTTGGCTGTCTCCAGTCTAGCTTTGGTGTATGACGACCATATATATCCTTAAAATGTTGGACAAGCTGGAAATGTAAGATTATGAAAAAATATTAAAACATTACTCAACATCTTTCAAAAAGATCACTTTGCATTGTTTGGCTAGGCTAGTGCGCAGCGTTTACATCGTATACGCATATAATGCGCATAATTGTTATTAATTGTGAAGAGATATAAGAATATACATACTTATATCTTTTGACAATTAACAACAATTTGTCAATATTATTTCACCATTGAAGAAAACTTTTGGCCGCACTCAGAAAAATTAACTAATATCTAATCTATCATTAAGTCACAATTTTGTATGGAAAATGTCTACTTGGTAACTGATTAAAAAATATTAACGTCTCTTCCCTGACACAACTAAATCCTAAATTTTAATACCAGTTACTTATAATATGTTAGAGTTTGTAGACGAATTAAAAAGGTTTTGCTTCACATATTAATGTTAATATGATTGTTCGCGTATATGAAAACCAGAATAAATATGAATTTAGGTACGTTTTTCTGTATCGTTTAATGACACATGTAATATCAGACAATAATGTTGCTTGATTTGGTGTTTTTATTTGTTTATGTATTAAGTAAAAAAAAAGTATTGTATTTAAGTATCAGACAGCAGCTTTGTTTATCTTCTACATGTTTTTTTTTTAAAAACGCATACAACTTCCGAATAATAATTAATAAAAAAATAGAAATGTAAAATTCGTTATCAGTACTATTAGAATAATATGAGTATCAATATAGAACGTAATATTTCCTTACCTTTTGAGTAGGAAATGAAAACTTGTAAACTATTGCTGTCTCTTTCGGTCTTTTCGACCATATGTAAAATGGAATCCATTCGGTATTGACAACATCGTTCGGATGGAAGAGCGCTCCCTTTGCAAATTCATCACAACTTGTCCAATCTAATTTTTTTTCAGGATTTTGTTTAATACTAAAAGTGCGAGTTTGGAAATTCTCTCTACCAACTCCTACTCTAGTGGGCAAATATGAATTATTCCTATTACTTTGAGTTGCCATAAAACGAGGCGCTGACTGGGGGTATTCTATATTTCTTGCTAGTATAGTTTCAAAATCATAACCCTTAGGTAATCCAATTCCTTCAGCCCTGTTTCGCACTTCAGGATTTGCATTTTCCTTCAAACTATAATCACTTATGGCTTGTGGAGTATTGTACAACTTTTTATAATACAACATTTCGTCTCTGGGACTCTTGAATCTTTTAGCTTTTCTCTCAGGTTCTCGTAACTTAGTTATAGAATAACTTAAAAAGTCCACAGGTTGCTTAAAGTCGATATCCCCGTGACCACTCCTTTTTAAATTGTGAAAATCCACTGGTAGTTGAAATGAAGCTGGTGGAAGCTGTAAGTTTCTTATCCCTTCATCACTTATATGTTGTAATGAATATTGATTCCTTAAATTTCGGTCGCTGCAAGTTTTTCTGATCTCTAACAAAAGTAGTATTAAAAGAAGGTGCATCGTTTTACCTACATATAAACCGATATAGCAAATGAAAGCAGTTGATACTTTATAGTAGTTTTACAGATGTTACAAACATTTTTTATAGCGAATAATATATTCCTGGTTCGATACCATCGCCTTGTCTATTCCTGCACTATAGCATTAGTGCTCGCTATATCCTATGGCACAAATAATTACTATTGTCTCTTGCTGTATACTATATTTTATATTAACTATATTCTAATTTACCGAGCTGATAATAGAATAAAACCTATTCCATGATAAATTTAGTTTAGGTATTATAAATAAATATGTTAATAATGGCTAGCATAAAAAACCTTGACAGAAAAATTTATTCAAGGGAATTGAAAAATAAATATTTTTGCACCCGTATTCCCAAAGAGTTAGGCAATGGTACAACCACGGCATCCGACTAGCCGATGACACTAAGTCCCACAATATGACAGGTGACAAGCCTATCATCAACAGTGCACATCTCCAAGCCGAGGCGACGTTATATTTTACTAACTGCGCCCCGCGGTTTTACCCGCGTAAGTCCCAATCCCGCGGGAACTCCGGGATAAAAAGTAGCCTATATGTTATTCTGGGTCTTCAGTTACCTACATACCAAATTTCATCGTAATCGGGTTTGTAGTTTTTGCGTGAAAGAGTAACAAACATCCACACATCCATACATACAAACTTTCGAATTTATAATATTAATAGGATTGTAAAATTGAAAAATCACATTTGCTTTTGGTTGCCCGACCCGGAGAAGGAAACCGAGAACTTCTGAACTTCTATTTAACTCTTAACGCCTGTTTTGTTCGTTACAACTAACATACAATTCAGTTGAGATAATTCTATTTTTTTTTAATTTTGTTCTTTAGTTTGTTTGTATCTCCTTTGCAGAGGACAATCATATAACACAAGTTAGAAGATTCATAAGATATTTAGATACTCGTATAAAAGTGTTATTTCATAAAAAAACATGTTGATTCACACTAGTTGACAACCTCTGGCAAAACATATCGCTTTGTAATAAAAGTCATGTTTTCCCAAGAAACTGTTACTTCCTTCTTCATTCGCACTTTGTTTTCAAAACAGGGTATCGCGGCTATATATAATTTACAGATGATGTCTAGATATCGTATCTCAAATCTTAGGCTGAGTACACATCAAAATGTAATAAGCTATGTCTGGGCGGTAAATAC
>NJDD01000771.1:274235-319499 GCA_002245505.1 Calephelis nemesis
TCTGCTCGAGACCTGGTTGCATCAGGTTGGCAACCCAAAAAAATCTGACTTACTAGTTAACTGATCTCTCTTTCAGTGAGTCTTGATGACACTTAACAAAGTCAAAACGACGAGCAAGTCAGCATTTGGAAATTTGTATCAGATCTTTTTTAGGAGTATAACCTCCAGTAGTCAATAAAGCTTCATGCTAGATACTGTAAAGTAATTGACCACTTTTATTAAATATCAAATAAAATAATATAGCGATTTCATAAAAAAAACTGGCAGCCCTGAATTTTTGAGGCGAGTATCAATTTGAGTAATAATCTCTTTTTATTTTTCTTTACCTTATAAATATTTGAAATAGCATTCTTTGGCGATCAACTACATTTGCGATCACATTTCATGTTTTGTAAAGTATTTCATTTATCCTTATCCAACAAACAAGAAGAACTTCCTGGTACATGCTGTTCCAAACTAAAAGAGAAAAACGGTCATTAATCGGTTGAAAGCAGTTTAAGTGCAGGGCTAATCCTTGATTTGCTCTAAAACATGGAAAGTATTTTCTACAGACTTAAACTTATATTTACGCTAATTATGCAAATTTCCATAAATATCATTTTGAATTCCTACACAACTTATTAGATACATGTAAGCGAAAAAATAGTTACTCATCAATCTCGATATTTATTGAACTTAAAAACATAAAATTAGACAGAGACGTAGTTAATATACGCTGACATGTATCAGCTAAGAATAACTTAAATATCATAATAATGGCACTTAAAAGAAAACAAATCATATTGTCATTAAGACAGGTTTGACATCTCTGGATGAAGTCGACGCTCACTCCGACTTTTACCGTGAACTGCGTTTACTACTGCACGGTAGTAATATTTTTTATTAAAACTATGCGTTGGGCTTCGTCCGGCACTGTAATCGTTTTATGCTGTGCGTTTGGAATAGACGATAATAAAGAAACGCTTGCTGCCAATACTTCCATATGATGCTATTCTGACATATAATTATGGTTTATATTATATTTATTTTTTATATATATTTTGGTTTGCAATGACTTCTTCGCCTTATCTACAATTCTCGTTTACGATGTATCCGTGTTGTAACATTTTTTTATCACATTCATCTCCTTGCGAATTTAGTTTAAATTATGATTTGGATACCTTAATGAACAGATTCTCTATTCAATTGTCATTATTACTTTATTCAAATGTAAAATAAGACACTAAGAAAATCAATTTAGAACATTTAATTTTTGTTACAAGCAAAACTAGATGTTTGACTACAGTCGCTTCTCGACGAGTGCTTTCCCCAAGCCCAATCGTTTTTCATTACGATATGTCAGTGCTATATTAAACATTTTTGAATGCAGAACTCGATTAATCGTTCAAAAACAGAGAACTACGTCAGACCCCTCGATCAGGTGAAATGTGGGAAGCGAACCGCATGCCTGTCAGACGCACGACGGCACCACAGACGTACGTCACTATTGTGCTTAGGGTTGACACATATTTTTTATAATAAATATCAAAAAACGATTCGTGCTAGGTAAGTAGTACGGAAAAACTTTCGCTTTCAGTCGTTTGATCAAATCTTCTGATAGTCTGTTTACAATATAAATAGAACTCAGTTAATCGTTTAAAAACAGAAAAGTGACACTTCACCGCCTCGTTGGTCGAGTGGCTACCATACACGTCTAACTACACTGACCAACAGATGAAAAAAAAATAGAACACCACCCCTAATTTCTGAAAAAAAATCCGAGATCGATGAAATATTACACAGCTAATAAAATAATAATTTTTTCAGTTCAATCAGTCGATCTCTGCGACGACTAATCCAGATTAGTGCCACTGCTTTAACTATTCCTGTCTCTAAGTTTATCTGGTAGTTTTTAAGACACGTATTATGTAGACTCGTCACAAGTACCTCAAAGTGTATAATATGAATACAAAAAAAAATATTTCTTTTTCACTCGCCATAGCCGGGATTAATGTATAATTGACGTCCCTATTACCGATAACAACGTTATGCAATAGGTCGAGTTAAAAAGATAAATGAAAATAAGAAACCGTAATTTTCATTTTTAATAGTAGACGTATTTTATACATTACTTAATGTGCTTTTAAAAATATTGTTAAACACTACAAGCATTATTAAAAAAACACAAAGTTTTACAAAAGATCAGACGAAAAAACACTCAAAAAAGTTATAACTAACATTGTAAGTATTATTTAAACTATGAAAATATAATTTTTCATAGCATACAAATTTACTGTTTAAGCAATAAATTGGTATACCGAAAAGTTGCAACCCTATGGAAAATTGAAACCGCTCGAGTGATGTCGATCAAAGGCCTCGGGAAAAATAAATGTACTGGTATACAAACCCTTCTCTATAGATTAAGTACCCGTACACTTAACTAGGAAAAGAGATATTTAATTTTCTTTCTCTCTATGAGATCGTCATATCTCAGCGGGATGATACAACCCCATCACCCGTTAGGAAAACAACGTTCCATCATCTAATATACCTACGATACAGGTGTTATATTTATTAGAAAGCTAGCTAAGTTACCATCACATAACAGCGACCCATAAAACGTTGGCTAGATATATAAAAAAAGTATCTTCACACCCGTATCCCCTCAGAGGCAAGCAGAGAATAAATTATCGGTCATTGCCATCAAGACCACTGGAGGTAGAGTGCTGAGTACTAATTTGACACATTCTTCTTATTCTTGCCGTCATAATAAATCCCTCATGTTCTGTTTATTACCATTTATGGTGTCTCTAGGCCATGGTTATCTTCTCTGTTACTTGTTCGTTGACCTCTCATTTAAAAAATGGTAGGTAGAGGTGTATAGGCCTGCAGGGCACCCACGACTACCCATAGACATAGAGTCTCACAATCTGATAGGGTCAATCGCCAATCGGGTACAAATCCAATCCCGGATAACGTCGTTTTTATAAGAAAATTTAAAAAGATCTCGTTTCTGCACGTCATGAAACCAAGTTTGTTTTTATGTCCTAAGTTTTTGAAGTGAAACTTCTTTATCGGGGTTGGAAAAAAAAATTGTGTAACATTTTTTCGTTACGCGTCACATTTTTTCCGTTACGCGCCATCTTTGTTCTTATCCCTACCACGCGTGATTCGAAGTATACTTTCTCCAGCGGAGTAGGGATTGGCAATAAACTTTATTTAACCAATTTGTGTAAAGTTGCATATATAGTAAATTATTTTTTGAAAAATAACGTCATAAAGAAGTTTCACTTCTTCACTTCTTACGAGTGTACGCTAGTACACGCACACATTTTTTTTTCTATGAAACAGTTTGTTGGCGATGCGCTCACATACATATAGTTTGCTTATTTAGTGCTTTATTTGCAATTAGCACAAATTATGTAAATAAAATAAATAAATAAATGTCGCTGGAAAAGTTACACTTATTGAATACAAATACAAAAACTACAAATACAAATATAGCAAATTATATTCCGAATCGAGTGTTTTTTTTTATTTTCGAATAAAACATCGTCGCCTAGGAATGAATAAAACTACAGATGGCAATAGGTTTGTCATTTATTACATATGAGACAGTGGTCCCTAGGTAGGAATGATCGTATGTGCCTTGACTGTGTCACTGCTTAACACTTCAGGGATACGGACGTCAAAATATCTTTTTCTACCGTCTATTCAAACCAGTTGGTAGATTTTACGACACCAAGTTAGATGATGGCATTTTGTAGCCTTACTTTGAAAGACCTCAACTCCAAGCTGACAACATTTCATCAACTATAGTCTACTAGCTGTTGCCTGCGGCGTTTCCCACTTATATGCTATAGATATGCTGTGCTATGCTGCACGATAAAAGCTATCCTTTGTGTTAATCCAAGTTACCCTCTGTTAAATAATGTGACATGGAATGGGAGTCAAAGGATGTGTGCGCAAAATTTTCTGAAAATCGGTTAAGTGGTTTTTGCGTGAAGGAGTAACAAACATACAATCTTTCGCATTTATAATATTTATAGGATTAATAGTCGTTTTAATTGTTGGAAAACCATCTCTCGTTTGCCTTCTATTTCTATAAACCTCCTTAAAACTATTTTTCATGACTAGTTTCTGAGGCAATCCCGCATTTTCCAGACTCTTTTCATACTCCAAATGAATAAGTCCTATATCTAGGATGAAATAAAATCATTAACTGCTACGTTAGTTTGAAAGCAATGGATGGAGAGATTTTTCTGTGGATTGCTGCTCACCAAACAAGAAATGTTACAGAATTATTAAATTATGAGAATTAAATATACGAAACTTTATCAAATGCCATGGTGAACTTTGGTCAAAACATATTTAATACTAGCAACTCGGTGATCTTCTTTCTATTGATCACACACTCTGCTGGACTTAACGTTAAGATATGTAAAATGACCTGTACGTCCAAATGTTTTTCTACATTCCGGGTTTCAATTTATTTGGGCATCAAAAACATAAAAGATATCTTTTGGCTTAGGGTGTCTATTGCGATGTAAAAAATACATACATATTACAATACTCAAGATTTCTTTTCGTGCAGGAAAAAAATATTTAGATTAAATCCTACCATCCTACTAATTAACTATTATAAATGCGAAAGTTTGTATGTTTGTTTGTTGCTCCTTCGCTCAAAAACTGTTAAACCGATTTTCACATAGAGGTTAACTTGGATTAACACATACCTAGATAGATTCATCCCGAAAAAATGTTCCTGTACCACAAGTTGCCCTCTCTATGTGTGTGCCAAATTTCACAAAAATCGGTTCAACAGTTTTTGGAATAGGAAGTAGGATAGTCAATATATAAACAAATGTTTCGCAAGTTTTTTCATGTTATAGGTCAGCGAACAAGGACACGGCTCTGTTTATGGTAAGAGGCAACTTTGGCCTATACACATCATAGATAATAAAGGTACGTCGCTACCCTGTGCCTGGGATGTTAGACGCAAATGCACCGGCTACTCTGGACTAGAACATAACAGTCATTAAGACAGCAGGAATAGGTAAGGCGGTAGATCCCTATCCGGTCGAGTTGCTGCAGTGGCCATAGTGGTCTTTTATGCACGGACAGAAAGACTTAATTCTACTCTGCGGTCTCGGACCAACACGGTGTATAGATTCAAAAACAAATAATCCAACCAAGTTTAATTTTTTTCAGTGTTAAGAAAAACTCAGAAATATAGGTCTCAAGATAGAATTAAAATCAAATTTTGTTCAAATAAACTTGAAATGTACACCAATCGATGCCACTTTCCCTGCTTTTCCTTTCACCGAATAAGTTGGGATAACATTTTCGCCTACGTAGTAACCGTACCCTCGCGTAATCCTCTACCTGCCGAGATATACAACGCTTACTCTGCGCAGCCACTATCATCCATACCTACAACTCATTTGTCAAAATACACAACTTACGTCCATTCCCGTAGCAATCAAAAATCAACCTTAAATTCTACTGCGTTAAAGCCCGTAATTATACAATTTTTGGGCTTAGTTATGACCTTTTTGCGCGAAAATCGATCTCCCCACCAAGTACCTCTCGCGCCCTGCCTCATGCATTTAAATTGCTTCATTACAGAACTAGACGACGGAGCATAGGGTTGTCTACAGGGAAAAATTTTAGTGACAAATCCTTTAACTCTGAATATTTATGATATACTCTTCATCGTTAGTACTTAATGGAATTTCTTTGTAGAGTAAAAATAAAATACAATTTATTGTTTGCAATTAAAACACAATATTGATTATCAGAAGACTTATAAAATCGCTTACATTCCTTCGCATGCCACGCGACTAATTTAAATTACGTTAACAGAAAATTTCGTACTTTTTAGGGAAAAAATAAATTTACCTAAGAAAGGGAACCGAGAACTAACATTTTATGTAAGTATTTTATAACCAATTAGTCGTTGAATGCGGAATCAAATATACTAAATAAAAAAAGTTTCCGTTTCAATAATTAGGATTAGAAATAACCTCGATGACAAGAAATTGCTTTATTACGTTTTGCTTAAATACTTGGTTTTAAAGTATATATACGAGTACGTGCTATTTATAAGGTCGCATTATTTAAAACATTTTATAATTAATTTTCCTATTTGTCTAGTCGTTTATTTTATTTTCTGAGAAATGACTTAGAACAGTAACAATGTAGAAAAGTTGCCCAGTTTCTCTACTATTTTAACACTCTTAGTTTTTTACGAATCCCACATCCTCATTTTCTGGCACATGACCGATTTTATTAAAATGGATTGTTTTATACTTCTAAACATCATACACACAGATATATCAAGATTTTTTATATCAGCAGTTACAGAAATGTTGATATAAATCTCTTTCAAAAATGATTACAAAAATACCTTTCTTCATTAACATTCCTATTGAAAACACTTGAAATCTGGAATACTAGCTTCCACTCACGGTTTTCTAATTCTAGTCTTTATTTTATTCTGATGTATAAACTACATTGCTGTAAAGTTTAATCTAAATCAGTTTAGTAATTTTTGCGTGACAGTGTAACCAACATCCATCCATATACTTCATAATATTAGTATGATCAATATTTTCCGGACAAAATCTGAATGACCTATATCTATGTAGTGTCAACCCTGACCCGGGATGAGAGGGCGGCCACCGCGCTATCTGCCGATCATTAGTCCCCGAGAGCACGAGACTGGCCAGACACAGAATTTTGCATGCTACTGACTATATTCAGCTTGCTAAGTAACTTATCTAATGAGTTTGTGAGTACGTCAGCGGATTTAGTTACTTCTGAACTAGTAAACAATGTCTTGTACTTTGTCATGCGGCTGTTGTAAAACTACTTATGTAACTTTTTAAACGAATCTAAAAACGAAGGTGGTTCTCAATTTCAATGAAGGTTTTTTTTGTGATCCGCGGTTACTTGTAACTCGGCTAATGGCCAACTTGGTACTCGATTACTTGCCCCCATCAAATTTCTTGCCAAACAGATTTTGATCGTTCTTTTTCAGTTAGACAAAAACTAAAAAAGAACCATAGAAAGTTTTTTTTTTCAGAAACATAAGTCATGGTTCCGAGGATCCCATATTGATTTAATTATGATCAGAATTTCGATTTTTGAATATTAGTAGTGCAATTAAAGTTAAAAATGTTTAATAAATGAAATATATGTTCAATGAAAATGTATGCAGTATTAAGTATAGATACAACTGAAAAACGACTAGTAGGATGTTGATAAAATGTATGTGAGACCAATTCGAAATCATGTGCTATCTTTGGAAAAAAGAATGATTAGAACGCGACCAAATGAAGTAGGAGACAGTTTCCGCATTTTTTCTTTCAGCCTCGCCCAGAAATTTCGACTAGGTACTTTACCAAATTTTTACGTTCTTTTTCACATTAAGGGAAGGCAAACAATTTAACCAATTTCCTGATGGTATGGTTGTTAATACACGTCGCCTTAAAATACTAAAGACGTAAGGTAGAGTTTCCAACCTAAGATTGGTATATTAATTCTCTTGCGTACCTACTTAAGTAAAAAGCATTAAGAGGCCGGCATCAACAAAATGAAGTTCTATGTTACATAAATAACAAATTTGACTTTAAGTTTCCAAATATATAATGAGGCATGTTTGGGTACGGGGATTTTATAATGTACTATACTTGGTGGTGCAGGTATGATCCAAAAACGATGAAGAAAAATTTATTTTTATACAAACTGTTCACAACCACCAAATTAGGTATAATTATCATGCTGTAAATTTCTTTGAAAATTTTTATACACAATAAGTAATCTAGAATTTAAAAAATAGTAGGTAACTTAAAATTGTATTTTTATATTATTATACAAATGTGTTTGTATACTATACAAATAAGTAAACAAATATATTTGACATACAAGCCAAAGAAATAGACGGATGAGATCCGCTCAGCAAAGCCAAGATATCAAAGGTACCGCAGAAGTCAGAACGGTAGACTTTCCCAAGTAGCTTACCATAAGATAGCGCTTGTGTGTTTTTTTTATGGGTTAATGACGATTGTCCCTTACCATTAGGCCCGCTAGATCTGTCTTATAATATAAGATTTTCTAATTTTATCAAAAAATAGATAATGAGACTGTATGATTACTTTATTTTGTATCTTTGCCTGATTGCTCGGTCACTAATAAGCAGATTTTGGTAATTATTTTTCTAATAACCGTTTCTGCTCACTGGTCATTTAAAAAAATATATCAGATTGAATACGTAATCGATTTGTGATAGGCTTGCTACAAATCACATTGTGGGACTTACTGTCTTTGGCTTGTCGTAGGTGTCCTGATTGTGTCTCTACCTACAGCTTCGGGGTATAGGAGTGAAGATATTTTTCAATAGTTATATTTTAGTAGTATTTTGGCAATAACCGCTCTCTCACTTCCGGTTTTTCACCAACAATACCAATTATTGAACAATGAACGTATGAAGATATTATCAGAACAATTCATCCATACATCCCAGTTATACCTGAATGTAGAAAAGACGATCAAATTATATAACAACAAGTTCTAAGCGCAGATGTCCATTTAATACTCCCAAACGTCAACAATTTGCCTATTTTGCCGCCAATCCCCAAGCAGTGTTGCCACAAAGTAAAATTCACGTATCAATAACTACACTTATGGTTTCTCCAATAGCCAAAGGTGTCACATTACCTTCCGCATTGTGTACTTTGAATATGTGTTTACAAACAAAATAGGGGGCTGTCATAATCTGTTTTTGAATGTACCTTCTCGGTCTGCCAACTTTACGGGAATGTTTTTTTAACGGCAAAGGTATGGATTTCAACGCCTCTTTGTTGGTGTATCGGAGAATTAGCAGAAAGGTGTTTCAAAGGCAAAGCTTAAGTCGATCCAATAACTTTAGTTGTGTGGTCCCTTCAAATACTGACAGTTGACATTTTTGCAAAGCTCCCAAAAATTTTACTTTCAATCCTTTGATTTTTTGCGAATAACTTTTCCAGGTAAACATTGTTCATAGAAAGTGAGTTTCGTTTTCAATAAACCCTGTTAAGACAGTTTTTGCTATAAATCCCCTTATTTATGGTTTCTAATTTTTCTACACGATTTCATTTACATTGTTTTTTTTCTTTAGTTTTTTGGCATTAATGTTAGCTTTTGCCATTATTCAAGTTGAATTTTGCAATAATTTAACCGACTTGACAAAATCAGCATTAAATTATTCAAAATTAGTCATCAGTCTTTAAAGAAAGTCATGTTGGGGTCTTGAGTAAATCGGTAGCTTCTTTAGGGTGAGGCCCCATTGGTCCGTTGCGCAACGAAACTTGTGCGTTAGATATATCTGCGACGCGACGATGCAAACGCGCCAATGAGGCCTCGCTTTAGAAATTTAATTAGAGAAGGCTTACAAAAATTAAAAAATTAGTCTTCCAAAAAAATCTTTTAAAATTTTTATCGTATGACTATTGCTCTTTGTCTAGTTAGAAATCTTTTTTTAAATATTAAAAAATAAGAAAGGTCACACAAATTTTAAGAACTATGTGACTACAATAATTTAGATTTTTAAAAAACAGTAAATTATAATTAATAATTATGTTAAAATTATAAGACAAAACATAAGTAAACGTTTGATATATTATGAGGTATGACTTTCAATAAGTAATTAATATTTTGTTATATATAAGCAAGAAGTTATTCTGACGGTAAAAGACAGACGACTCCGACAGTCACCATCAATGTGTAGGAATGTGAAGAAACATATTTTGAGTTGCTCGACCCTAGAATTGCACCCGGGTCTTTATGTAGCCAACAACGAAATGCTTCACCAAAGCGGCGATTATTGCATTATAACTTGGGTACTAACCTAGCTTATCTATATATTTTCTATACAATAAATTTTGAAAAAGTATGCCTGAAAATAGAGGAACCGTTTTGTCAGATTAGGGCTGATTTCACCGATCATATTGAAAACCGAGTTTAGTAAAACTAAGCTCAGTGTAAACGAGTTCAATTATCGGTTTGGATCTTGTTTATAATTTTCTTTTTTTAACCGGCATTTAGTGGCTGCAAGCAGTTGAACGGATAGCCTACTACAAGTAAACTTTTAAAATTTACAAAATTCTTATCCCCATCCCTTAAGAATCTACTTGTCACGTAAAATAGTTAAATAATAAAATTTTGTAAGCATAAAAGTTCCTTTGACAATAAAAATGACATGATTGACACTCTTGAAAATGACAACGTAATTTACGTTCATCACATTTGAATTTGATGATGAAATCCAGCCTAGACATTTTAAAGTTCAAGTTTTGCTTCTTCGTCTCTGTCCCTCGCGTGTCCCACAGGAACATTTTTCGGGATAAAACCATCGTATGTGTTAATCCAAGTTACCCTCTTTGTGTATGACCGATTTCATGAAAATCGGTTCAGCAGTGTCTACGTGAAGGAGTGACATACAAACAAATAAGTAAACATACAATAATTAAACAAACACACGTAAAAGACATAAAAACATATAATTTCGCATTTATAATATCACTAGGGTAGGATAAAATGTTTTAAAAGAAACAGCTCCAATAAGAACATGAGTTGCTTAAGCTAGAACCTGGAGTATATATACATATTTTCTTTATCGAATTGGTGCGGTTTCATACAACTACGAGTAAACAAAGTTGAACTACTGTTACCTATTTCGACACTAACACCGTGTCTAGGTGTGGAAGATGACTTTCCTTACACCACTTCACCAAATTCCTCGTTATACACGTTTACTATTTTTTGTTGCCCGACCGGGGAATCGAACCCGGCACCTCAATAAATCAAGTCCGACTCCAAACCGCTAAACCACAGAGGCGTGTAAAAAATATAATTATCTATTAGCCAATTACACCACCACAACAAATACGACTAGCCAAATTCTGAATGCATTTTAAAATCGAGTCGTGGTAGGATTCGTATGCGGTGAAGCAGAAACGCTTGCGAGGGATACAAGGGGTCCGTCGGTTTATTTTTTCCTTAATCCAACCCAGGATTAGGTTAAAGCCCTTTTGAGTGGCAGCCGCCGTCAAAGGCACGTCTGGCGAGATTTTAAGGTGCAACGTGTATGCCCTGGGGCTTGCCAGACTTACAAAAGTTTTGTTTTGTGTCATCTCTGAAAGAAATTATTAAAAAGATGAGTTTTGCTAATCGAAAGACTAACTCTTAGGTCACTGATGACGGTTGAGAGGAACAAAGACTTAAACTCTGTTGCTTGTTTAGCTATTTTATTTATATGTGATATTTTCTATTGTCGGTGCTTGGTAAAACTTACAAATATTCATATCTTTAAATGAAGAAACAATTGTACTGTTTTACGTAAAACAGTAGAAGTGTTTCTTTATTTAAATATATGGTCATTTTAATAATATTAACGTCATCGAGACGTCATCGATAGGTTTTGCTATCAGATTTTTTAAACACTAAATTGAAATAAAATGAAAAAAAATATTTGTGGAATATGTGTGTTAGTGAGTCACAAAAATATTTAAGAATGCCAACATATTCTAGCATAATTTGGTGTGCAAATATTTTAATATTTATATGAAATTATTATCTAATTAGGTACCTACATATATTTAAACTTTTAAGCAAATTATTTCTATTTATTTTAAAATTATTTTAAAAGGTAATGTAAAAATTTAGTACCAAAAATTTTAAAATGTAATTGAATTTAACCCTATCTACCAAAACCTCTTGAATGACTGATATCCTAACGTGACTGATGTTTGCATGGAGCTGATGGCGTTGCATTAGTTGACCAACATTTAAACAAGATTTAGTGACTGGTTAAACTGATCTACTTACAGTTATTGTTATTTGTTATTACCGTTATTATAACCTACCGTTTAATATGCGTATTTTTTATTAACCCACGGTTCCCAACTTAAAGGGTTTTCCTCCCAGATTTAGTTGATAAAATATTGGAATGAGGTTTTTTAGGGGGGATATATTTTTAGGGGTATTATTAGGAATTTTTTTATTTCGATTTTTTTCTTTCATTTTTTTATTTCTTAGAAAAAATATACAAGGCGTTGATGGAACCAATAAAGCCAATAATCTTATTTATTTTTAAGGCAGAGGTTTAGTGACATCTGGTATGAATGCTCGTTACTAAAAATGTGTTTAAATAAGAAATAAATATTACTATAGTGGTGCCGATTTTTTGTGTCACCGCTAAAGCTAAACTAACTTAAAAATTAAATTATGTTTCTTTATCAAGTAATTATTTATTTTTGAAGTTATACTTCTTTTGGCGCGTTAGGAAAAAATGAGGGTAAATTTTTACGATGCGCGCGCACACCGTCACGAAAAACCGACATGATGAAGTTAGCTATAGATAACATTTTAGTTTTTATTAAATATTAAATAAAATTTATTTAACTAAATAATGCATTGTAATAAAACTTTTAATGTATTAAATACCTTTTCTCTATGGTTAGTGTCCTTTTGTCTACAAATGTAAAATAAGGCATAAGATAAAATTTTTAAAAATATTTTTATCTTATTACGCCGAAGAAGTATAACTTCTAACGCGTGTACATAAGTACACACACAATTTTTTTTATTAACGATTATATTAAATATTAACTATAATATTTGTCTAGGGAAATTTCCAAAAGATTACGGGAATTTTAAGGGTTTTTTTATTTCAGCATTAGGAGGAAAAAATTGTGAGAGTTGGGAACACTGTATTAACCAAGCCTCGCATCGATACACTTTTTTATATAAGCCAGTGAACTAGCAAACGGCTCCACTGATGGTATTAGACAACTATAGTATACGTATAGACACCATTAGCAATACTTAATGGTCAAAGTAACTACCTACCACTATATCATCAAGCCCAAAACACGACAGATGTCATCATAGCTGCTGGAATAGGAAGGGCAGTGATCTCTACCTAAACAAGTTTACCTACCACTAATGTTGCTATAAAAATATTACTATAATATTACATAAAAAAAACATTAATATGAAACCACCCTGGAATCATGACAAATCATTCAAAAACAGAACCATCAAATTCGGTTAGATATCGACGACGACGAACAGACGAAACACCGTTTTTAGAGTCGGTTAAAAGTATAACAATAAATGGAAGAAACATGTAAAGTGGATATCTATCTGACGATTCAACATCTCTAATCGAAGACAAGATCCAATTGCCTGTTGGATCACTTTGTGGGAAGTGATCGAGATATGTTAATCTCATTATAAATGCACAGGTTTCATTCCACATGAGGTGACCTTGGCTAGACGTGACGGAGGACATTTGTCACGTTCTCACGAGCTACCCGTGTTGTACTGACGAGGATTATACGAAACACGGGACAAGGGCTACCACCTTCATCTTTTACTATCTGAGCCAACTTAACTCTTTCTTAACATTTTTTTCATATGATTTTTTTTTCTTTTGGCAATAATTAACACAAAAATAAAATGCAAAATTAGTGCATCTGCTCAGCTGACGATGCCTATCTGCGATGACCAAGGGAAATAGGAATTTAGTTTAACGATTTGGAAGGCAAACAAACAAATGGATTTTCTGATATAAATTCGCACCACCACCAAAGGTAATAATGGTGTGTTGTCAACCTGAAGCAGATATTAGGCCTCAAGCAAAAGTAAGTTTACCGGCTACCTTAGCCTCCGAACTGGAGCACGTCAACGGTAAGCGCTTACGTTATGGTGACAGGAATAAGGCGAGCCGCTGCAAAACTCTTCCACATTGCATTGGACTATTTTTTACACAACATATTACTGCTGGCTGACCTGACAGACGCTGTCCTGTTCTAACTATTAATATACAATTAAAATAAACATACATTTTTCACCCTTATAACCTTTTCCTGGCAATAATCAATACGAAAAATGTCAAGAATAACGTCGAAAGAGGAGGAAAAAAAACTAAAATTTAAAATACATTTAATAGAAATACAATTAAAAGTGTGACTATTTTACACCAAGACAGATAGTATATTTAGTGGCAATAAGTAAACCTTACACTGTACATCAGCATGCAACTAGATTTGGGAATTCTTGAAACTGGAAACTAGATTGGGGATAGAATTTGGAAAAACAAAATGCTAGAATTGGGAAATCTTATATGGCTTATTAAAAAGTATGATGTGTATATGAAATGTCACATTAGAAACAGTTTATAAGTTGTGATCACTTTCAGTCGAAACCATAATTTTAAATGTTTGTGAAGCTCTTTGAAAAAATGTTAATAATAAGACCGAACCCACGAATTTGTAGGAAAGGCTTCCTAAAGTTGGACATGTCCAAACTTAACCAAGTCTGCAAACATGATTGCCGGACCTCGCTACTATAGGTGTACGTGTACTACAGTGGCGAGGTTTTGCGTAGAGTAAGTGCGCCAAATATGGACTGGTTCCATAATATGGACTACCTTCATTTCTCAAAAACCGTACGTCGTATTAAACCACCGGTCGCGTCACTCTAAGGTCAACCAATCCCGTGACTCGCCAGTCATTTGCCGTTTGGCTAAAAGCGAGCACATATTTACGGCAGCCATGTTTCGTTTCTAACTATGCGCGATGTAATTTTTTGCCCAAATTCGTAAGCTCATAATTTTAGCAAGTATCACTGTTTGGGAAAGTAGAATAAACTAGAAGAAAGGTGACTTATTTTACAATAATTTATATGAAAATACAATATTCAACGGTTTTTATAATTTTTTTAACATCCATATAAACCTAGAAATGTATCTGTATTATAATATGGACCACCGGCAAGTTTTGAATATGGACTAGCAGACCATATTACAAACAGTCACTTATATTTTAGTATGATTGTTTTAGGATGGCATCTAAAACCAAAGGAAAGGACAAAGGAAAACCAGACAGATATTGGATAAAGATGCAATAGCAAATTTATGCTATTCAAGTTATACGAGATGGGCAAATGGGTATTTTGCAAGCATACAAAACATTCGGACTTCGGAGTAACCAAAACTATGCTTATACGCTTATCAAAAATGAAAGACCAATCACCAAGCGATGTTACGAACCATAAATTTACAAGAAAATCGACTTCGCTGAGTGGATTGGAAGCTAAATTATAAGATTATATTCTAGAAATTGTATGAGTGCAGGTGGTATATTTGTCCCGCCGATGATGATGAAATTTCCGAGGAAACGGGACAATTTACTACTAATGATCGTAATAAAATCTTAACAATTGATTGATTTTATTATTATAAAGTAGGCAACACGTTTATTTTGTTTCATAACTTTGAACCTACGAGTATTTTACTATGGTCCATATTTAAGACCATGTGGACCATATTTTGTACACTTATTACTAATGCACAAAAATGACATATTTTAGAAAATATTGATTATTTCTAAGATATTCATGTTTCTTATGGATTCTAACAATAGTTTTGAATACCAAATAGTTATTGAACTCTTTAAAATATAAACGACTTCATAATCTTTATAATTCTGAGTTTTATTTCATAAAATCCTTATGGTGGTCCATAATTAGCGCACTTACTCTACATGTCTATAGACTTGCTCGAGGACATGTCCGTCTAGTGAATTCCACGCATAGATCTGGTTTTATTTTCTTACGGCTCATCATATAGTGCATACCAATAGCGGTAGAGCCTGGAAAAGGATAAATTAGTTTATGCGATTTTAATTAATATTTGAGTAAAACTTGGTTTCAGTTAACTTAAAACTCTTTAACGCCCACTTGCACGTTTCTGGCTTTACTTGAACAATGAGTTAAACTGTCACATATAGAGCAAACTAACCCTAGTTAAAAGCTAAAACAGAGTTAAACACTTAACCCACGAATTCTCAATATTAGTCTACTTGTAAACTAAAGTACGTGTAAGTACAAGACATGGCGAAGAATAAAGAATAAAAAAAATCCAACAATCAAGACATCGCTTTAAACCTAAAAGACCAAATCAAGAACTGGGAATTCACGAATCCTTTGAATTGTATAACAACGAAAATCATTTTGACACATCAAGTAAAAAATAAGACCCAGCCCTGAAATGCTGTCAGTTCAGTTTGACATTGACAATTCATTCAAACTACCTGTGCGCGCGCTTAATCCGTGCGACAGACGAGATGCCTCATAGATCAATAACATTATACAAATACAACCGTTAAATTTTAACATTCAATTTTTAAACATAGCCTTTTAATAGCATTAAATATACAGCCACGCTTATTTTACTGGTGTCAGAGGATTCTTTAAATAAAAACACTGAAATTTAAAAAAAAAACTCGACAAAACCTAACATGTATATAACGTAATGTAGCTTAGAACTAACTCAACCTAACGTGAGATTTCAAACAAAAATATCCCATCGAAATCGATCCATCCGTTCAAAAGTTATAAAGCCGCAGACAGACACACACGTACACAAACACGTCAAACTTATAACACCCTTTCTGTTTCCGTTGGGGGTTAAGAATGTTCATTCTGCCTTATTGGTGTCGGGCTTCTTAGAAGAATATAGACACCAACTACGAATTTAAACACGATACAACTGTTAGAAAAGAATTTTTTGGCATTAACACCGTGACTAAGTCTAGATAGGATAATCAGACAACGATTCTTCGTTAATGACACCAGAAACTTGCCTGTTACTGCTATATCAGTGCTTGTTGGGTACAGTTACTCACAGGAAAAGAGATCGCTCCATTCGCAAATTGTTCTTGTTCGCTCTCTAATCCCACCCTATTTTTTAATCTATTTAATTTGAAAAAAAATTGAAAAAAGACAAAAAAGTTTGAAATCACGGAACAAACTAGCGGAACAGTTCGAAAATAATAATATAAAACACAATGTGGGTTTGTCCAATATCCAAACAAAGATTACCTATTACGTTGCATTTTTTTTTATTAATTAATTCTTAGCTATTGCACGGTCTCGTTATTTCCAATCAACGTTTTCATTATACAACTATTTTGTAACTCATTGTACATAGTTGGTTTATAATAAGAATTAAAGACAAAATAATTACAAAAAACTGTTGCAAAAAGTGTAATGAAAAACAGTCTCGATAGTCTACCAAAGTGTTGTAACTAATTTCTTATTTAGATGGGGAAATTAAAAATGTTGATATTAGAGTTGACAGGTGCTGCTATTCCATGGGTGTCCCTCAGGGATTCATACTGGGACCATTTTTGTTCCATACATGTATTAGTGATTTACCCTTATTACGTATGACAGAAACACGAATAAGTATCACTTCGCGGAAATCACTTCACTATTATAAAAAAAACTTCACTATTGTAAAGAAACTCGTTACGCATAATAAAAAACAAGGTAATTTCAAAAGTTGTAAACTAATACAATTTTAACATTGGTACATTCTCTTGAATGAAAAAAACAATCTTACTAGAACCACAATAGGGACAAAATTGGCTTTGTAGTTTCTAATAAGGTTTTTAGACATTACCTACTAAATTTTTCATATGGACTACACATTCAGAAGTTTAACAAACCAACAAAGTTTGATGAAAGAGTGAAACAATATTGAAACCAATAAAATTGTTCATTTTAGTTGTCATAACAATTAATATAATGATTGTATGAAATTCTTCTCGATGAGAGTCTATTCAAGTAAATGCAATATTTTTGTTCCAATTGATAGCCATATTCAAAGCAATTTATAAAAAGGGTCAAAGGGTTTTCCTAAGAGAAAGATTTCGCCGACTTGATTCGTTCCTTCCTTTCAGGAAACTTGTGAACAAATGTTTAATAAGTCATTATCAGAAATAACACTGGTGGTAAAATACCGTGCTGTAAATCGTCCAGGTATGGATACTCCCAATGTTATATACCACGTCAGAGGGTAGGCTAGCTGGTAAAATTGCACTATTTGGCCTAACACCTCGGCCACAAGATAGCGTACCTGTAACATATTTGATACCTATAGGCGACGGTTATCTCTAACTATCAAGAAGGCCAAGTGCTTGTTCGCTATCTTAACGCATAAAAAAAATGTTTCAACAGCTCGGTATTTTTAAAAATTAAATTATGTTCGCAAAATCATAATTTTGTTAAAAATAAATTGTGATCTATACGAACGTCATAGCTAATTTGGTTCTCTCGGTCACGTCAGCTTTTAAACGAAAGAAACCGCATCGAAATCGGTTCATCGCTAAGAAGTTATGATGCCATAGACAGACACATACACACAGATACGCCAAACTTATAACTCCCCTCGTTTTCCGTTGCGAGTTAAAAAAGAAAATATTTTATTAAGTAGGTAAAATTAAAAATAGAAATGTACACCTCACTTAAATATTTTTTAATGAGTTTTCAAATCAACATTTAATTTAAAGAAACTGTTTCAAAGATTCAATTTAGAACCGGACAGTCTAGTCTTAGGGTCAAAGGTAACATTAGTCTCTTAAATATAATTCGAAGAAGACAAAGTGAAACTTTCATTCATTTTTATGGTCCTTTTGGCAGTAAGTCTAGATGCCAATCTTTGGGACGGAAGCATCGACTTATAATGTGTTCTTTCTTCACGTAATCATGTTTTGTATTTAAATTTTGATATTTGAATACAATGTGGCTACCGAGATAGGAATAGATCATACACGTAATAGAATGGGCGAGTCTTGTTGATACGTAATAACGGAAATTTATATTTTTTTTGCATGTTACCTAAACATTTTATGGCTGACCGAGTTAGACTTACTAATAAATGAATGAGTAGGTATTCTTTTTATCACCGAATGAAAGAGTTGTGTTACATAATTCACGTGTTTGTGTGTGTATGTGTGTATTTGTATGTATATGGCATTATTACTCCTCTTCAAAAACAATCCGCAGCTAATGTAAGAACTATTCTTAGCTTTATTGTGTTCAAGAGTACCTATTTAAAACGACATATCCGAATCCAATTTCCAAATTTCATGAAATCGAGATTCAAGAGTAACTCTAATGTACCTTCTGGGTGCTGATGATGTATCTCGATTGCCAACTCAAAATGGAAAAATGTACATCAAAAAGCTGTCAAATGACGTCATTTATCTCTATTGTATTTCTGTTGGTCACTGGAGATAGCAAATATAAAACACGTCATTTAACAGCTATTTGATGTACACTTTTCCATTTTGAGTTTCCAACTGAGATACATAATCAGCACCTTGGTCTAAAAAAAATTACCTGTCAAATCTTGTCGTCCGTTATGAAGCTACGGGCTTAATATTATAAGCTACGGTCAAAGATTAGGCAAAATACAGATAAGTAAAATTTCTGGAAACCACATAAAATCCTTTGATTTCTATCAGAACGGTTTGTTATTTCATGCGCAAGGATAAAATATGATTTTGCCTAGACATCATGATATTTCGTTTTAACATATGAGTATTTGTCAGGATTTCTTGTTTTGTATACAAAACAATTTACCATACAATCTATGGAAAGTGCTCAGAGAATAAAATCTACAGATGTTATCAAATAAGCACCCATTCACTACAATGTCATTCACCCAGCTATTAAAAACAAACACTAAAAAACGAGGCTTAAGCCGACCTCACACATAAGGGTGGTTTCCCGAAAAACCGCGGGGTTTCGTAAAAAACTTATTTGAATACAGTAGCCCAGGTGTTTGACATTTATGTTTCTTCTTTTTTTCAAGGCAAAGGTGTCACAGATCTTTATCAAGATGGGATTTAACGATGCCGTAATGCTCGCTGTCGACTTTTGTTTTTTACTTTTTTCTCGTCAAGCCCGTGTCACATCGAATTAGGTAAATCCTTTTAGCTTGACTGAGGTGTGGGTGTCAGAGCACGATGCTATTTTCGCGGAAACGAATTCTCACGCTTGATGTACTTTATATTTATTCAACTCTTCGTAGTATGTTGATACCTTTTCCTGTACGTTCTAACCTTAGGCAGCATCAACTTTTTCGGGGTCCGTATGAAGGTATAGGTGTAGGTATAGGCATACCATTAACAAATTTGTTTCGTTGCTTTGCTGTCCGATACTATAAGTTTCTTTATCTATCTTTATCTTCAAGTCCCTTCTCGAAACACTTGTTACTATAGCCGTTCTTTTACCTCGCCAGCAGTGAGGCTTTGGAATTCTCTCCCCGTAGACAACAGGAAAGCTCCAAATATTAATACTTTCAAAAGTATGTTAAAGCGTCACTTTCTGTTTACTGTAATTTAGATTGCATTTGACTTTTCTTGCTTGTTCTAAATTCTAGTAGCTATAAATTGAACAGGCTTTTGCTTTTAGGATTATTTATTTTGTCTAGTATTAGATGCATTTTTATATATTTAAGAGCACCATTACACAGTTTCTCGCTAAATCTTGTTCCACACTCGACTTGGCGACAAGGCCGCCTTTGTGTATCTTATAATTTAAGTTTTATTTGATGTATTTGTAAATTTGTTTAAAAGAGAGCTATTCCTCCGTAGTCGGGTGATTAACAGAGTAATAAACCTTTACTTATTTTGAGGATCCACTACACCGTGCGGGCGTAAACAAACACGATCAACGGATATTCAAAAAATAAATTATAACTTTTTATTTGCATTCAAATCAGCGTTAACTCTAACATTTGTTATAGTAAACAAGCAATTAAACATTGAAATGTTGGATGAACCCCAACAAGTGTCACTTGACAAAGGAACCGTTTAAATTGTCCCCTTGCCGCGGTGACAAATTGTATCAACGAAAAAATCGATTTAAAAATAATTTAAATCTATACCAGATTTTGTTAGATGGAATTTAAAATTGATTTATATCGATATCGTACCACTTGTAGCATGGAAAAGACACGACTTGGTTACCGTTAAGAGCCGTGACATCCCTTTGATAAAACGTTGACCTATCGACCTAAATAAAACTAAAACTAAAATATCGGTGCTGTTTCAGATTGGCTATTCGACTATTGTAACAATTAAATAAGAAAAAACTGTTATCAATATTAAATATTAAAGTTTTGTATTATTATACCATGGAATTGTACCGCTGGGGAAGAAAGGTTCTCGAGTAACGGCCCCGCACCGGAGGACGTAGTGTTGGACGACCTCCCACCCGGTGGACTGATGACCTGATCAAAGTCGCGGGAAGTCGCTGAATACAAGCGGCTGGTGACCGAGACTCGTGGCGCTCTTTGGGAGAGGCCTACATCCAGCAGTTGACGTCCTCCAGCTGATGATGATGACCTAATGACTGATAAATAAATTATTGATGTCCTGATTGTTGCGGCTGTTGGTTACCAAGTCAAGTAATCTTATACAGGCAAACCACCACTCTTGACAAACTGCCAAACTAAACTAGCGTTTAAAACTCTATTTACCTCCAATATATTTGTTACAGCTAAACCAAGTACAGAAGACATCAAACCAAAATGTAGCTCGCGAATTTAACATAAGATAAATATTATGTTTAACAAATTATGTTCCAGTTCATCCTTGTGAGAAAACTGAGAAGCAACAGGTCGTTGCTTAACTAGATGCAAGGTTATTCAAATTCTAGTTAAAATAATTAAGAAAATTCGCGATATCTTTTAAGATATTTTAAATTTACAATTTTCAAGAAAGAAACGTATTTTATATCTGTTACATATGTATCACCTAGGATGCAGTTTTTTTTTTTGTACAGCATTTTTTACATACCGATATTCGACTTCAATTATCGCCTCTGTGGTCTAGCGCTGCAGGTGTTGGACTTGCCTGCATGAGGTCCTGGGTTTGATTCCCGGGTCGGTCAACAAAAAGAAAATTTGGTTATTCCAATTTCCTAATAAAAAATATTACTCGGGATTGGATATGTGCCCTGTCGGCGATTGGCTTGCCAGCTATCACATTATAAGACTTAGTGTCTTGGGCTAATCGTGGGTGTCCTGGTTGTGCCTTTGCCTACCTTTTTGGGGATATGGGCCTAAAGAAACTTATATATCAGTATTCGTCTTCAATTATGCGAGGATAAGGGCATACTACAGACCGCAAAACCTTTGTATTTTTGTTAAGATGTTTTTATACCATTCAAAAAAACACACAACAATTGCAGTCCTGAAAGTTACATAATATGTTGTTAGAAGGTTTCACTTAAGGTAACACTTTCAGCCGACGATAAGCAAACTTTTAAACATTTTTAAACAGTTCGACATTTATAACCGACTTAAAGTTAAAAAAACAAGAGTCCAACAAACAATCCATTATTTTTTGTTCTAATTGAGTTCTTCGTAATTTCTTCACCAATTTTAAAATATTTTTTTTATTTAACAAAGCGTACATCCGGGGTGGTCCCATTACCACCAAGTCTGGCTTTGATGATGGAATCTCAGACAACTGAAAACACTTAATTTTGTGTATAGGGATTATTCACTTATAGAAATAAAGACGGTTTTTTGCAATACTTAAATTACTCCGAATTAAAATTAGAGTAACGGATGTCTGTACTAACCAGTCTGATTATAGACTTTTGTTTTAAGTAAAACATTAAGACCGGTTTCATCAAAACTTTTTTCCCGTTGTCTAAATGTTTCTTGAATAAATTACTTGTACTTGTCAGACAGCTCATGGCAAATGACGTGTAGACTTGCTGTACATATTAGGTACTAACACTGTAAGGGCCACTTGCACGTTCCTGGTGTAAGTCTTTAACATTGAGTTAACGTCTAACTCGGGTTAAATCACCTTATATTTGACAGTTTAACTCAGTGTCAAATGTAACCCGGGAATGTGCAAGTGGCCCTAAAGAGATTACTGTTTAACCCACACACAGTTTCTATCAATTTATTTAATTCTATGTCAAAATAATTTATTTGATTACTTCTGTGATCTGGCAGTTCAGTGTTGGACTTGACTTAACGAGGCCCCGGGTTCGGCTATTGGGTCAGGCGAAAAAAACATTTTTTTAATGTTCTTTGTGGTTTAGCGGTCCGGCGTCTCGGACTTGACTTCTTGAGATCCGGGGTTCAATCCGATCGATTCCGTAGTCGTGGATTCCCTGGTTGTACATCTGCATACCACTTCGCTCTATAAAAAAAGCGATTATTATACAAAATAAATTGACTTATTTAGACCCGCTACATACATTTGGAATTTCTTCACGAAATTCCGTTTGATTAACAAGTTTGTAAACCTACCACATATCTACATCAGTGTGTTTTTGTACAGAATAAGTATGAATGTGTGAATTTTTTAAAAGCGAAATTGGGTTTAATTTTTTTTCAAACGTTTTCGAACTCCGTATGTGGCCTTAAGCTTAGGTACATGTTGCTAGCAGTGCCGTTTACAAAACACCTAACTTTTTCGAGAAAAGAACTTACTCATTCATAAAAGGCTAATGGGAAATGTCTAGTGTTGCAGTCGCCTGTTTGCTTATTGTCCCAAATGTACACAATAAATTAGAAATTCAAAATGTTGACAAATGTAAAGGCCTGCAAAACAATAGCAATAGACATCCGTCATCCCAGCAATCACTCAACATACATGACCCCTAATCTCGGCAAATCTAATCATATATCATCCGCGGCGCATCTGTGTTGCCATCAAACGAACATTTATAAAGTCGCTGATGTCGACCAATAGACCAGTTGGTGCCTAATACCCCTCGCGATATAAAAATACGAATGCATATTTTGTGTTTCGCCGCGCAACTTCGAATTGGTTAATTTTTATATAAAATTTGTGTTATTCGAAAATATATTATATTGATTTGTATACCATTAAAAATAAATAAAGTGAAAAATAGTATATTAAAAAATTAAAAAAAATAACGTAAAAATCGAACATATGACTTACAAAATGACCGAAGACTTTTAAAGCAAAAGATGATTTCGGAATATACGATGAAAACTGCAGTAATTCAGATTGGAATAGGGTGAAAAGCAAAATTAGGAAAGTGACAACATGATGATAAAATCAGATTTTTTTAAAAGTGTAAAATTGTTATTTTTATAAAAAAAAATAGCTAATTTGAAATATCCCGGAACTGCAAACATAAGATCAGGGATACGTATTCACTAATTACCGTTTTAATTGCCAAACTTACATTAATATATTCAATACACTTGTTCGTAATGTGGATGCTTAGGTTGTTAATCTTGTAAGTTACATACATATACTTAGGTACGTTCAATTTTAGAAAACCACAGAACAAAGGGACAGACTGAACTAATTGTAATCAAATAAAACTCACAAACGTTTTAAGTTTGTTGAATTAAGTTATAATTCTGAACCAGAGTTTTGATTTAAATAAGAAAATGTTAAGTTTACTATTTTTTAATACTACTGTTTGAAAATTATTTACACAACAGTGTTCACAAAAATCTAAGAATGCACTTCTTATTTTTCGCGTTTTGGTTGATTATTTTTAAAAACAAATTATCCACATTAGCCACATTAGCCACATCGCAGCTATAAAATCTATAAAATCCGTGGTGCATAATAGGTATAGGCCATGGTAATCTCCTTACATTAGAAGAGCCGTTCGCTTGTACGCTGTGCAATGCCATAAAATAAATAAATAATAGTAGGTAAGTCTACAAAACTTAATTAATTTTCTATTAATTATAATTTTTAGACGGTTCAAACCACCATCATTTTCAAATTCCAAAAGCGCTACGAATATGTATACGTGTGCACACAGTCTCTCGACGCATCGGCACAAGGGGAATTAAATGACAATTTTAACATGTAGCTCTTTGGTCGTAAAATAAATATCGTTTTAGAGTAAATTGTGTCTTGTGATGTCAAAGTTTAATGTTAGCCGTTTTTTAATAAACATACTCGTAGACTAAAGTATTTCCAGATTCAACTGGTGTTATAGCCTTTATTACACTCTTACGTTGGTCTTTATTAATAACAAGATAGTAGTTTTTCTTTTTTGTAGACGACTATTATGTATACATAAATTTCTAAAGAATTTAAAAAAAAAACGCTCTTTTATAGGTGATTTTTTTTCTTGAAATTTATAGAAATTTAAACCGGGATCAGCGCAAGTGCTCAATAAAACTACCTTGTGTACGTGGATGTTGGCCAGTTATATAGCTACAAAAAACATACATCATAGTAGCTGACCCGGCGAATTTCGCACCGCCTTAATTTGTTGATATACCAACATAACTGCCGTCTAACGGATCCAGTTGTTTTTCCACCATCCAGGAAGGAGCCCGTTGATGGCAAGTCTTTCGCCAACCGGGCATACATCCAATCCCGGTAACACGTCCAATCCCGGGCAACGTTGTTTTTATTAGGGAACTGATAAAACGTATTTTTTGTTACCTGACCCGGAGATCGAACCTGGGACCTCATGAAGTAAACCCAACATTCGGATCGCTAGACCACAGAGGGGCAATTGGTTAGGTTTTTTTTTCTATTGAGCACGAATGGACTGACAAACAAACAAATTCAAATTCTTTGAGTTAAGAACTTCAAGATACAGACGTGTAGTATTTTTTTACATAATTGTGACATTTGTAGATTTCTTTTGCATTTGCTTATTTTATTATTTAAAATAGGATCACGTGGAAAATATTCTAAAAATATCAGAGTAAAGTTTTTAAGAAAATTCGTTTATTAACAAAAATGATCAGAGTACTTTTATCAATACAGAAGTTCCAATCTACACGTAAAAAAAATTGTTCTATTAATATAATTTTTCAGAAAATTCGTTTATTAAAAAAATATTCTGATCATTTTTATCAATACAGAAGTTCCAATCTACACGTAAAAATAAAATAATAAATTGTTCTATTAGAGGGGCGCAAACCCTTCTTTAAACGTGTAATGGGACCCGTTCTATCAAAATAGTCGGTGTTAAAAAGACACCCCATTGTGACACAATGTATGGCTTCTTAACCCTAATCTAAATGGGTACTATTTGAAAGCCAAAATTATACTTGAAAAAAGTTGTATTGAAATGACACTTTCAATTACATATTTGATTCAAAAATAGATTTTCATAAGCTGTGGCTTTAATATATTTTTCTACAGTACCTGAACTATCTGGTGGTCCAGACTGGATTATATTATTTACTAGCGGCCCGCCCCGGCGTCGCACGGGTATAAAATATACAACCTTCCTCTTCAACCACTTTATCTAGGTATTAAATAAAAAACACATCAAAATCCCTTGCATAATTTTAAAGATACAAAGGCATAGGGATAGTGGAAGCGACTGTGTTATATACGAGGTATATAGTGATATCACCAGTGCTTGACATTGTTCTGTTTCTCATTTGTTGGTAGGGTAGCCGGCTGAATTGCACATTAGGCTTAACACAGCCACCTAATAACTACGCGCCTATAACATCTACAGTGCCCATAATCTCTTACAATCAGAAGCGCTGTTTGTTCGTTGTCTTATCACATAAAAGTGGGTGTGTGTGCTTATGTACTCCCGTGAGAAGTTATGCTTACTAGATTATGGTATTACTAAAACAGTCTTTAGTATGAAACTAAAACACGTGTGAATATAGCAATATGTTTCTAAAGCAAGCGACTTCATGATGTTACTTTTGTGTTATAGATGCGCGAATTTCACTTTTTTTTCTAACGCGCCTAAAAAAGTATAACTTCAAAAAGTATCCAGTACCTAAAGAACAATTTAACTGGTAACCTTGATTTCTTGTAATAAAAGTCTTACAATACTAAAAGTCTGAAAAATTACACTATTTCTTAACGTTCCTTGTAACTGATGGGCTGGATGCAATCTCTGTTACTAGATATAAGCTATCACATTTTTTTGTTTATTTCTTTTTTGTGATAATTGTGTGCAAAAAAGAATTAAGTGTTAATATCATTAAGATTTCCAAATATTTATCCAACCCATATCTTAACATATAAAATATAAAAATACACAAGCCCTCTGAGTTTGATCTAACAAATGATGTGCCTCGACTCAGTAGTCGATTTTAGATTTCACACTTAGTACAAGAACCTCGTGTATGATATGCCCAAACTTGTGACAAATATTTTTCTGTTTTTCAGCTAGAAAATGTAATTTACAATTGAAGAAGCCACTTTGCAACTTGGTCGAGCAAAAAATTGGTATACCTACACACTTTACCTTGCAATAAGGAAAACTTAAAACTAGCACTAAGAAAAAACAACATAGTTCCTATTTTGAGTACTGAGCAAATTAGTTGGTGGCACTATACTTTTTGGGTAACTCCCAAAATCACCCATCTCAAAAAATCGTAATAACATTTATTGCGTTTTAGCCGATGTTTTTATGTTATGATGATATGACGATTGTATGTTAATCGATTTTTTCGTCATTTCTGAACCGATTTTGAAAACCCTTTCAATTAAAAAGAGCGGACTTCTGAGGTGGTTTACTGCCACCAATTCCTGAAATAATAATGGAATCCCGAACAAATAGAGGAAAATACTTTTTTTGTAAGTAAATCATTTACCTATTAAAGTCGTTTTCGTATTTTTACAGGTTTATTGAGCCTAAAAAAGGGATCTTCATGTCCATATCCCAAAGAGGTAAGCAGAGACACAACCAGGTGTACCTACAACGAGCCGAAGACACAAGTCCCACAATATGATGGTGGCTAGGCTATCGAAAACCGGGCACATTTGTCCAATTCCAGACAACTTGATATTATAAAATTGTCTTTTTGTTGCCCGCCCCGGGCATCAAATTAGGGACCTCGTAGAGTCAAGTCCAATACCGGCTCGCTACTCGCTACTTATTAATTAATCTTGTGGCATACATTTGTACATTTTTGTATATACTAAGTATGTCTTAATTATAAAAACATCTAATCTCGAGTAGATACACTAAATAAATTAATTTAATTATACTTATATTATGAATGAATAATACTTACATTAAGAACTCTTAAAGGCTATTACTAGTCTTTTTGGACTTGTAATACTTAATTGTACGACTACTTTGCTAGTTGGTACCACACAGGCGATTTTCGTCCTATTTCCTACGAACCTTGTCTAAAAACAATACAAAAACTGATGAAACTGTACCTTTATGTCATGAACAATTGAAGTAACCAAGTAAAACCAATTAATTTACAATGCGCCATATGTATAGGAGTGTAATCCACGATATAAAACATATCAGTGTCGAGACAGTTGGCCACAATGTTCGCACAAACCGCCCTCAGGGGTGTACTCACTCGGAAGACGGGCTCCACCGTATGGCGTTGGGGATCGCGACCCGATTGTGGTTGGAAAGTAAGCTTTACTTGTGAAAAACAAATGCCAATAACTGAATACATAAAAATATGAAAATAAGACTAAAGTAATAATAACTTAACATATAATAATGTAATAAAAACTTGAGAAAAACGCTAGTGACTAGCGTACACGCCTAACTAAATCAACCAACCGCGAGGCTCGGGTTCGATTCCCGACGGGGGCAGGCATTTGTGTGATGAACATTTAGATGTCTGCATTTCCGGGTCTGGGTGTTTATTAAATTTATTCTGGTATCTATTTAAGTATTTCTATGTATTATTATATCGTTGACTAACACCCATAACACAAGCATATAATTTACTTTGGGGTTAGATTCAAATTGTGTGATTTGTCAAAAGATATTTATTTATTTATTATTTATAATCTTTTTACTATTTTCTCTAACAAAAAAAAACGGCTTTAAATATAATGTAAATTAAATTAACCGTATTGTACAGGGAGACAGGAGTCCAAACTGAGTAACAAACTATTCTATATGTCTACGGACAAAAAGCAATAATTTTGGTATGTTAAGTAAAATTTGTGTAGATGTTTTAAGTTTTAATAACAATCAAATCAAGAAGTCAAGAAAATCGGTCGTTTGATTTTCTTTTTTTCTCATTTTTTTCTCAATAATAAATAACTTTTTTTTACTAGGTGCTGCTTTTACTGCTTGTTTTACTAGGTGGTGAAATGCAACATATTACCAGAATTGGTAACACCGCCTCACCTCTACCTTCAGCTGTAACGGTAATGGTTTCTATTTCTATTCTGCGCTAGCTTTGTTTTAACATCCCGATCAAAAGAACCAGCAATATCTATGTAATTTAATGATGGTAATTTCTTACCATCCGTAGAACCGCCTGCTTATTCTTTTAAATTGTTTATTCAATATTTCTAATGACAGTACATTTGTTGTTTGATAAAACTTAACCCTGAAACCTGCAGAGGTTTATTTGTTCATTTTTCACAATATAAAAACCCTTACAAAATCAATTACAAATACTTAGGTGTTTCATCATCATCATCATCAGCCGGAGGGCTTCCACTGCTGGACATAGGCCTCCCCCAAAGAGCGCCACAAGTCACGGTCACCAGCCGCTTGTAACCAGCGACTCCCCGCGACTTTGACCAGATCATCAGTCTACCGGGTGGGAGGTGGTCCAACATTACGTCCTACGGTGCGAGGCCGCCACTCGAGAACCTTTCTTCCCCATCGGTTGACGGTTCTGCGAGCAATGTCGCCTGCCCATTGCCACTTCAGCTTGCTGACTTTCTGGACTATGTCGGTTACTCTCGTTCTCTTGCGGATCACCGAGTTTCGGATCATATCTCGCAGATAAACACCGAGCTTAGCCCTCTCCATAGCACGCTGAGCGACGCTGAGTGACTTAGGTGTTTAATATTTATTTATTTACTTGGAATAATATGCGAATGTGGATGGATGTAGGTATCCGGGACTAGATTGAGATTCCACAATTAAATCGAAAGGGTGTTATACGAGGGTTGCGTCAAAAGTCTCCGGAACTAGTGTGTTTAAATGAAATGGGTAATTAATGTGGAGGAAGCTAAAAAGGTCTGCAAGGATCGTGAGATTTGGCACTATATACTCTCTGCCTACCCCATAAGAATCTTGGCGTGAAGATATGAATGTATGTTATATATCTTTAGTGTTTTTTTTTATTTAAAAAAGTAATAAATATTACTGTTAACTTTAGATTAAACTGACTGTTGCAAATGGCAGCGTCAAGGTCTAATTTTTTTAACTCTCCCACGGGAACTCGTTTAGTTTAGAATAATAGCTAATGTCACTTTCCATACATAAAAACTATACCATAACATATTTTATTGCGATACCATTTATTATGTGGTTGCTACGTTAAAAGGCAAACAAACAAGCACATTTCGAGTTTAATATCTTAGTCTGGGAGTTATAAAAAAGTTAACGTTTATTTATTCTGACAACTTTAAAAACCTAGATTTAAAAATATGGAATATTACACTAAATATTGATTTTTCAAAAAAATGTTTTCGCTAAATTCTAAATTCAAACACAGAGCTAAGTCCCCTTCTGATTGGTTGAGTGATAAGGCTGGGGTAGGGGAATGTTATTGTTATGAATCTGGCAGTATCGCGATAACGGTTGAAGGGTGCAGAAGACTGCGAAAACTATAGATAAGCTGTAATGTGCAGCTTTGCAAGGGAGATTTTAAAACGGAATTGACTTTCTGACAGATTAAACCCATACAAAAGGTTCTAAGTGTGATTTTTTTTTTATTCAAAGATTTATTTTACACAGATCATTTAGGAGTAAGACAGTTTTGTTATAAAATACAACAACAAACAAAATTTATCCGTATTCTAACTAGCAACCATATCAATCATATATCAGCTTTGAAACAAAAACAACTCATCGAAATTGGTCCATCTGTTTATGAGTTATGATGAGTTAGGCTAATGACCAATTTATGACGGGGTTAATTTAATTGTTCCAATATCAAATACTGCCGCTAGCCCAGTGTATAAATACTTGTACACTCAATATGATAACTAATTATTAAACACACGTTTTATATCCGAAAAAAAATTATTTGATAAGTCTTACTGTGCAAGCAATGCTGATCACGTGGACCAATTCGCCCAAAATATGCTTACCAATGAACTAACAATTAGAGATACCGTGACCGTGGATGCAAAAGAAAGTATTTACTAGATTTTGATAGACTTTACTTATATGCTATGTTACAATTATTTTACAGGTTTCGCAAAAAGAACGAGGTTATATCTATTCGATTCCAATGTTTTTATGTATGTCATTAATTTTTTTGTGTTAATGACTGATGACTTATTTATTGAAATCCAAGTCAGAATTTGGCAGTTTTACTCTACTTCTATTTTTGAATACTGATTTTGTTACCTCATGGTGAAACAATTCTTACATTACTATTATTAGCTTTAGAGTTCCTAATTAACAAACAAAATTAACCATTTATAACAATAGCACGTTTACAAAAATTATAAAAAAAAATATTCCCAAAAAATATCACTTTTGCAGCTATAAAAAACTTTAGTTCCCCTTAAATGCTAATGTTTTTTATTTGTTTAGCGAGCGTATTCATATTTTAAACAAGGACTTCTAATGACTTAAGAGCCATAAAAATGATTAAAGATCCATCAAGGATATTGAAGTCCACAGTATTCCTCATTTAGAGCCTCTGTCTACTCGTCAATCATACGGCGTAGACAAAAAATGTTCAATGACTGATTGATTGATGGTCTTTAGTTGTAGCTCATTGACTAAGCTGATCTAAGTTCATCCGCTAGTGTATTTATTATGTTTTTGATATATGACTAAGAAATAATTTAATTTTAATGTTATTTTTGCGATAATATGCTGTAGCCTGTATGTAGGGTGTTTATGATCTAAGATCCGAACCTTCACCGAGCTGATAATAAAACAAAATATGTTTACTTATAAATTTAGTATAAAAGAAAATATAGTAAGCATGAGTTGGCTAAAAAATACTGGACGGAATTTTTTTTAAAAAAGTTTTTCATTAAAATATGTTGCATTATATTGCACGTCTGTACGTCTGCAAAACAAAATTAAAACATGCTGTCCAGGATTATATCTATATTATATTATATAGGAGTCTTAGGTTATTTATATACTAAGATTATTATAAAATACTAGCAGTCTCGGCGAATTTCGTTCCACCCGTTCGGTTTGCATACAAAAAAGATTGGTTTTCCAATTTACCTTGCAATTTTCCATATTTTTTTCTTTAAGAACCTTCTCCCGATAATAACTAACACAATAAAAAAACTAGCCAAATCGATTCAGTTGTTCAGAAGTTATGCGCTTAGCAACACATTTAGCGATTTTTTTTATATTATAGACTAGCTGTTGCCCGCGGCGATGCCTGCATGGTTTATGGTCCCACAGGAACATTTTTAAAGATAAAAACAATCGTATGTGTTAATCCAAGTTACGCTCTATGTCTGTGCCAAATTTCATAAAAATCGGTTCAGCAGTTTTTGAAATTATACAAACCTTTGCATTTATAATATTATTAGGGATTGCATTACCTTTGCATTTATTATATTATACATTGCATTATCAGCTCGGTGTTGGTCGATGTAGGTTCGTCTCTTCTCTTTAATTATATCAATAATATACAGTAGTGTGGGTTCGGGGTCGCGTACGTTAAATAGGTCGTCACCAACAACACCAATGGTGCGAGAGTGCTATGCAGCTACTCGCCCCGGATATGGATCCACCACCTTACTTGGTTTCTGGCGCCATAATGACTTTTGCACAATTGGCCACCATGACAACAATGACGCACCTATAACATCTATAATGTCATATGATGATATGTTCTCTCTTGCCATCAGGAGGACCCGTGTGGTTGTTCTGTTATCTAATAAAAGGTATAGGTCTCATTGTAAATTTGTTTTGTAACCAACTCTAAAAAAGGAAGAGTTCTCAATTCGAGTGTTTTTTATACTTATTCGCTCGATTTATTAGTCAAAAAGATCATGATTCCGAGATGGTCTCATATTAATTTTATCAAGGTTCGATAGTATATAAGCTTTTCGAAATATTTTTCCTATCTTTGAAAAAGAATTGTCAAATCGTAACGTGATACCTAACGAATTAATTTTAGTCCTACGAAACGCAATATTATGTAGTGATGTCAATCTTTCTTTTGTCATTATATACAAGTGTATACGAATATCTAAAAAACCTATGTGGTCTAGCGGTCTGGCGTCGTATATAACTTCGTGAGGACTTCAAACCCGGGTCCGAACAATTTTTTTTTATTTTGTTCAGGCAACAAAATAAAAAAAATGTTTTTTCAACTTTTGTTTGCCTCTGCCTACAAAGTTTGGGGATATGGGCATGAAGATACTTTTTGTGCTAAAACAATAAATTCAAATCCAAAACAAAATAGCTGTTACCAACGAAATCGTAACTAATTTGTAATAACACTAAAATTGTGTCGAGGGGATGCTTTCATCCCTCCATCATAAATCTGCAGAGAACATTAAAATACCACCCATTAGACGAAGGAATTGCCCTAAAATGCCTTAAACATGTGTCCAACGGTGACCTGTCACCGGGGTTGCCAGTACAATAGTGCACAATGGTTAGAATTATATTTTTTTCTGTTGTTGGCAACACGACGACAGACGCGCGCCGCAGGGTGCTGCCACGCCTCCCCTTGTTGCCGATTTGTTTTGTAGATGAATCATATTCAGATGAGACATGGTGGTATATTTTTTAATCTTATCATAATTGTAAAAATATTACTTTTAAATAGACTGATTCTTCGAATAGGTGTCATTGGTATTGTACGATAAGAACAATTTTGAACTTTAAACAAATATTCTTACATTTTCAAAACACGTAAATGTTTCGATTTTTTTTTGATATTGGAAGGCAAACAAGCAAACGGATTTGCTGACCGTAAGAAATTCACGCCGCCTAGAGATACCAAAGGTGGTAATGGTGCGTTGCCCACCTGAGGCTGTGATGCTAAGCCTCGAGCAAAAGTAAGTTTACCGGCTACCTTATCCTTATACCGCAAGCTTCATGAAGTCGCTGCACATGCTGTTAGTATTTGATTTTGTTGGAAGGCAAACAAGGAGATGGATTTCCTTATGGTAAGAAATTCACGAAGTCTAGAGTCTTCAAAGATGGTTAGAGTGCGTTACCAACCTGAAGCTGTGATGCTAAGCCTCAAGCAAAAGTAAGTTTACCGGCTACCCCTTATACCATAACACTTCAACGTTAACACAACATAGTTGTAGTTCTATTGTTACTGACACAAAACTAACGCACTCTTCCTTCGAGTTGCTAAGTGGGTACAAGTTGACCAGGGGGCTGAATATGTAACTCAGTTAACAACTTGAAATGGAAAAGTGTACATCAAATAGCTGGTTGGTCCGGGCTCCTTTGCAGAATAGACCATCTGCCTTTCTTGCCAGGCAGCTCGTAAAAGGCGAGCATAGGCTTACCGTCACTAACACCGTGACATCTGACTAGGTGGTAGAGTTTTGCAACGACTCGTCCGGATTGGTAACACTGCCTTACCTATTCCTGCCGCCATAACGTCATGACGTGTTCAGGTTCGGAGGGTAAAGTAGCCGGTAAACTTACTTTTGCTCGAGGCATCCTGACCTCAGGTTGGCAACGCACCATTACCATCTTTGGTGTCTCTAGGCGGCGTGAATTTCTTACCATCAGGAAATCCGTCTGCTTGTTTGCCTTCCTATAACATAAAAAAATGATTTTTTGATTTGATTTGTTCTTGATTTTCGTCGCAAGATTCTTATCACCAGAACACTAAATCTTTTTCACGTTACAAACGATTTTTCTTAGTCTACGTCCCAGATTCCATCCAGGTCAGAGTGCTGATTATGTATCTCAGTTGCCAACTCATTATGGTAAAGTGTATATGAAATAGCTGTCAAATGACGTCATTTGTGTTTGCTACCTCTACTGTATTTCTGTTGATCACTGGAGATAGCAAATATAAAGATCCATATATTTATGACAGGTAACTAATTAAGAGTAGATTAAAAAACCCAACGCCAATTTCCTTACCACCTCATTAATGCATTCAAAAATATCCATGATTCAATATAACTCAAAAACCATTTGTCGAATTAAGATGAAAAAAAAATTGCGACCACCTCGGAATCATGGTCTTTAAAAAAAGAACCATGAAAACATATTCGTTTTTAATCGAGTAGTCGCGTAACAACGAAAGTTTTTGGATTTTGTCGACTCTACAGTATACTACTCTATGGCTATAACGGAGTGCGCACACAAGCCATGTTTAAGGGCGGTGTTGTACGATAATTAGGCCTCTTTACGTAATAGCAGACCAAACGATAATCTTCATCACAATAATGACAGTAGATTGAAGAAAACATGTAGTGTAAATTATTTAATAGCTTGATATACAGCCATATCGTGTGTTATTTTTATTAACACACTAAAACCGTTTAAGTAATTATGAATGATATGTCAGTAAATACGTAATTATGATGAAGTGTAATGCAAAAAAACAAAATTTATTGAGACTTAAGTTCTTTTAAGATTAAGTAAGATATATTTCTAAGTCTTGAGAAATACCTGCTGACATACACTAACCAGTAGGTAGAGAGGTAATTAGTAGAATGTGTTGCTAAAATTGACGTAAGCAGAACTTACCTAGATACTTTTAAAAATTTGTTGGAGTCGTTGCAAAATATGTAGATCAAAGAATTTCTCTACAAAAGATCTTTGGGACCAAATAATACCTATTTTCACGATAGCTAGGCAGAAACTATTGTATTATAACAATCAAATAAGTCCACAGGTAAAACTTAAGCAAATTACATTTTTATATATAGTTATTTCAAATGGTTTTTCAAAAATTACTAAGTTTATTATGAAATTTTATATAAAAATATGACATTGCCGCCCATTAGTCGGAATTCGACCACAATAAATTTTAATAGCAAATTATTTTATTAAAAATTGTGATATTGTTGTAACTGTAATTAAATTTTAATTGTAAAGTAAATTATTCAACATATTTTTTTGTGCATACTATTTGTTTTTCTCGTGGGTTTGATGTATATAACATATGTATGTAAATGCTGTATAGTTATCATTATTTTTCTTAATTAATTTGTTGTGCACTGTAAATCTAGCATTTAAGTTATTTTATGAACTCCTTTTTGAGTGAGCTGGTAGAAATCGCATTATCTGAGAAAAGCTGACCTTTTGTACAAGTCTTTCAGTTTTAAAGCTTATGTAATTTTTGTGTACAATAAATGATTAAATAAATACATTATTAAAATATAATGTTCAAACATTATTAAGTTTCTAATGTTAATTTTCTTTTTGATAAGAACGCCATCTTCGTTTATCAAGAGTCAAGACTAAGTACTTTGTTTCCAAAGATTATTAATATAGTTTGTGCGCCATCTGTCGCTATCACTATTTTTGTTTGTGTGTGTCAAATGCATGGTAGTATCTGTAATGTTTTATTTATTGATTTAATTCACTTTATAATTATTATTTTTTGTAAAATATTAGCGTTCTGCATTTCGCCTACACATAAACTACAAGTGTGCCAAATTTCATACTCCTCCGTCGTAAAAATGGGTCCAAAGTGTTTGCTTAACGTATTAATATTATGACACCCGCGTAAAAAGTAAAGAATGGAGTTAAAAAATCGCCACAGGATTTAAATCGTCAGTATCTCAAACATCTAAAACTGTCTAAAATTCGATGCTCAACCAATAACATGCCTACGTGTAACATGTTATAGGTTGGATGTCAAATTCAGACAGTGTTTAATTAAACATGCGTCTATGTTTTATACTGGAAGGCGAGCTTATTATTGTTTATATTGTTTTCGCAAAATTGCATTTTATTTTACCAACATTGAGTAAACCAATTAGCTACTCAAAACTAGCTACTCAAAGTTTGTTCCTAATTGATTTTTTTTATAAAAGAAGAGTTTTTTTTAAATCGCATGCTATTACAATATTACCTAATATTAAATGATGAACAAATATTTTTTCATTAGTTTCTTCATACAAAATCATGTTATACAATTAATAAAATTATTTACGAATATATTTACAACTATATTTATTATTATTACTTTTCTCCTGGTGGTCCGGCTAGCTAAGTAGAATAGACCATTTGCCTTCCTACCAGGCAGCTTGTAAAAGGCGAGCACAGGTTAAAATATATGTCATTACCAAGAAGACCACTGGTAGTACAGTGCTATGCAGCAACTTGCCCGGGTAGAGGCCACCGCCTTACCTACTCAATGATGCTGTCATATTCCGATCCGGAGACTAGGGCAGCCGATAAATTTGGACAATAGGCTTAACATCTTAGCCACAAGACAACGATGCACGGTGCATCTGTAGCATCTATGCTATGTATAGACTTCGGTAGTCTTTTACCTTGAGGAGAGCCGTTTCCTTTTTCACTGATCTGTCACATAAAAAAAATTAAATAAAATTTTATAAATTAATTAAATTAACAAATGATTTTAATTGTTTTCTCCACTTAAGGTCACATTCTATGATAACTAAATATTTTTTTAATTAATTTTTCCGTTCAAATTTATATTTTTTTAGCTGTCTCTGTGTGTCTTCGTTCCATCCGCTCAATTTGTATGGGAAAAATTAAAATGGTGTTTTTTTTAGTTTCCTCGTAGATTTTCCCCTTTTTTCTTATCTTTTGAACTTTCCCTCGAATCGAACAAACAATTTAAAATCGAAATTAGCCAAATCGGTTCAACCGTTGACGTAACGAAAACCAATAGATTTTTATATTTACTTATAGATAACAAACGAATATTTCTGAATAACTTTCCCCATTTAAGTTCATATTATATGTTTAACAAATGTTTTTTGAATAACTTTCCCCATTTGAGTTCATCGAGGTGATAAATTCGACTCATTTAGTAGATACTTGACGAAATAGAATTACATCTCAACAGCACTCAGACGTGATGGTAAAGTTTGGAGCAGTGCAACAGCTGGTCCCAGATGAACGGGCGTTCCCGCTGCCATCAATATGGTGACCCCTGCTGGGTTACATACAACCCTTACTAATCCAATAAGGGTTTTCTTGCTACATGCTATTGTACAAAAAATATCTTCACGCCCGTTTTCCATGAGAAGCAGGCAGAGGCACAAACTAGCCGTAGTGTTTACCTAAGATAGTGGTAAATCAAATCTGGCACATATCCAATCCCTGGTAACAAGAGCCTATTTAAGTTAACTAATCAGATGTCCTAAGCCTTTGCACGCCTTTTACGAGCTGCCTGACGGGAAAGCAGATAGTCTATTCTGCAAAGGAGCCAGGACCAACACGGGGAGTTGGCCGGTCGATTTGGAATAGAACCTTTTATTTAGTATCTAGGTTACGGTATTATTCTAACACTGCAAACTGGCCTCACGGTAGTAAAGTGAATTGCAGCAGCTACGGATTGGGTCAATTAGGTACTGCAAAGCCATTATAGGGTTCCGTTCAGGATGGTAATGTATCCGGGTTCTAAAGTCTTAAAATAGCGAAGCAGTAACTATGGAGTATATGATTCATATAAGTATAAATATATACCTTGCTATGTGCTGCCCGCAACTTCGTATACATGTTGAAGTGACTTTTCCTGATTCGCAATGAGAACGAAAGATTTTCCTGCAATAAAAGATAGGTAGATAGATAGAGTTTCGCAGCGACTCACCCGGATTCGGACCTATTCCTGCCGCCATAACGTCTTGACGTGTTCCGGTTCGGAGGGTAAGGTAGCCGGTAAACTTACTTTTGCTCTAGGCCTAACATCCCGGCCTCTGGTTGGCAACGCACCGTTACCACCTTTGGTGTCTCTGGGCGAAGAGAGTTTCTTACTTTCAGAAAATTTATTTCACAAATTTATATCTGATTTCATAAACTTTTGAAAAAAGAATCAATAATCGCGCTATAAACATCCAAAAACCATACAGACAAATTGCTGACCTCCTTTATTTTAGAGTCTGTTAAAAAACATGTAGAAAACTAACATATGAATACTATGACATGAGAGCATAAAATAGAGCAGTATGGCCCCCGGCATAAATAATGTGGAGTGTACTTGAAGCAGACTATTCATTTTTATAACACCCTTGAGTTTAGTGGATCATGTAGAGTACATTTGGTACATATACAAACTTTAACATCCATTCTGTAGCTCAAATGCAGAAATTCATAGGTTTTTTTATTCAATTTATTGCCTACAATTTTTGGAACTTAATTTACATTTAGAACATTTCAAAAAAGCCATGCGCTTACTTCATAAAAAACGAAAACATTTTTTGCAAAAGCCCCAAAAAGCAGGAGATTTTCAATTCGATATTTTTTACTCAAAACTGTTTAGATGGATTTGGATGAATACTTTTTTCAATTGTAGAGGATTTCCGGTTTGTTTTATTTATATTTGATTTCTAACCTCCTGAAAAAGATGATTTCGGGGGATATTAAAGTTTAACTTTATGTTTAAAATTATGAAATTTAAGACATCTACTAATGCGTATAAGTAGTGTCCTACAAATAGTACCTACACTTAGTATAAAACGTGTATTTCCTACCAAAACTTGTCAAAATACAAAAAAAAGAATTTAACGTCAATAATGTTATTTTGACTTTAGCATTTTTTATAATTTTCACTACACATAAAACTTATCACTTAAGAAATATGTCAAACTATCTGTTGCTGTTAAGTGACTTTCCGAGCTTAGTATTTAATAGAAACTGATGATTTTCTCACAATCATGTATCTAATATAATGTAAACAAAGCTACTACCTACTACAAAAAATTTGGTGAGAAACCGTTCAGCAGTTTTTTAAATTAAATGTAAACACATACAAACAACACACAAACCGACAAAAAATCAATAATATTCGTATTATACAATACGTAGCAAACATCGTTTTTTTAAAAAAAACATTTGATATACAGTTTAAGTTTTATTACTTTTATTATACGTGTAAATAATACAAAGTACAAGTTAAATTCTAAAAGATTACTTCGTATAAACTTTTTTTTGTATGTAAATAAAATACGAGTACATTCAATAATTAAATGTAAAGAAGGGATGTGCGTGTATTTGCAAAAGATTTGAATATCAAATTCGGATATGATGCGACAAATATTTGCTCGAAATCTGCCTACGACTACTATTTGGGCTTACACATACACGGGCTTAGGCAATAGGCACGCTTACAATTATCAGGAACTAGCTGTCCCGGCGAACTTCGTTCCACCTGTTCAGTATGGAAAATAATGAAGAATTATTTTTCCAATTTTCCCTGCAACTTGCCCGGTTTTTCTCTTCATAATAACCTTGTCCTGGTAATACCTAACACCAAATCGGTCAAATCGGTCCAGTCGTTTGGAAGTTATGCGCTTACACATTTAGCGATTCATTTTTATACTATAGACTAGCTGTTACCCGCAGCGTTGCCTGCGTCGTTATTAGGAACATTTTTCGGGATAAAGACTATGCTATGTGTTTATTGTTAATCCTAGCTACCCTTTTTGTGTGCCAAATTTCATGAAAATCGGCTGAGCAGTTTTTGCGTGAAGGAGAAACATACAAACCTTCGCATATATAATATCATTAAGAAATTGGATAGATAGGTACTATGTTTATACCGATATGAATTATGTAGTAGGTATATTTAAATTTACTAGTGGTCGTCCATTGATCGAAATTCGACCATATTATATTTTTATATCTTGTTGATAAGAACTCCATCTTCATTTCTCAAGAGCAACTACTTTGTTAACAAATTTTTAGTGTGCCATCTGTAATCTTTTATCGTTATCATCAATATATTTGTTTGTGTGAGTCAAATGCGTGGTAGTGTGGGTAATGTTTTATTTATTGATTTAATGTACTTTATAAGCATTATTATTGAAAAATATTAGCTTTCTGCACTTCTCCTACACATAAACTATAAGTGTGCCAAATTTTATGCCATTTTCGTATTTCGTAAAAAGGGGTCCAAAGTTTTGGCATCACGTAATAATATATGTAAATTGTACTGTCAAAAAGATTTTTTTTATTTTCTACTAAAAATAACTTCGCCTGATATTGAATAAGTTAGGTTGAGGATAGACTTTTCATCGTTTTTTTTCGACATTGTTTTTATCTTCGATTAAGTTTATTAAAATGTACTTATTTAAATAGTAAAACTAATAAAAAATGAAACTGAAGTAGAAAAAATTAAATATGGTAATTTTGAACAAAGTTCGTTTCAATCTATTTTGAATTAATTTCGCCTTTACAAATTTTCGGTCAGGAGAAAATAATTGAAAAAATATTTTCTTACGAGATTGAGAGAATGCCGTATACCCACAGAGCGGCAGCTGACGTTTAAAATGCTTTATAATACAACTCTCTGAAAGTTTAGAAGAAATTGGTTCGGAAAACCTGGCTCAGGGACTTTTAGCGCATTGAGACCCCGTAATCATGCTAGCCTCCTAAAAAAAAGTCATAAAAGGCTAGGCCATAAAAGACACTAAAAATGTCTACAGAGCTAAGGACTAAAAATGTTCGAGTCACATAATATGCTCCAACATGATGCCTTAATCGCCACCGTGGTCTAGCGGCCCAGCGTCGGACTTAAATTCTTGAGGTCCCGGGTTCGATCCCTGGGTCGGGCAGTGAAAAAATTAGAAATTGTGTATTTTGAATTTTCTGATAAAAATAACGTTACCCAGTGTTTTATATGTGCTCGGTTGGCGATAGGCTTGCCACCTATCACATTATGGGACTTAGTGTCTTCGGCTAGTTGTGGGTTCCCTGGTTGTGCCTCTGCCTACGTCTTCGGGGATACAGGCGTAAAGATACTTCACTTTATTTTTTACTTTTATTATTCATCACAAAAACAATATTTAAGTAGCATGTTAACTAAGATAATTGTATTATTCACCAATGTATTCATAAAGAATACAATGGTTATAATTGCTGGCATTGAATGCCATTGACAGATTTTACCAAAAACTGGATAAACCGTGAAATAACTATAATTTCTTCTAACCAGCAACGCCCCAAAGATAACTTAATCATCATGTTGGGGCCTGTTGGCGCTCCTTTCTGTTTCCGATACGATATACTATGACATTTGAGTACAGATTATCCAATCAGTTATGTTAAAAGGACATGCTTTTTAAAAATCACTTTCAAAACGGTTTACATGACATTTATTGAAATTCGAATTTTATGCCTTAAAGCAATTAATACAGAGTTGTTATTACATTTTCGTTTTCTTTTTATAAAAAGATTTATAAAGCTGGTTGTACACTGCTTATCATGTGCAAGCGACAAACGCGTGGCAGTCACGTGGACAAGATTAGGCGGTGCATTCACGTCGCGCGCACAAAGCGCGGGAGAGTGGGTGAAACGTCAATTTTGTGCGGCTTGGGGGAGGAAATTCGCTAAGCTAGGTTAGATTTAAATTATAAATGTAAAATGCTAACACTTCTATTTGCATATCCCACGGCCTTATCGAGCTCGCATATCTTTTATCACACCTTAATGTGTATTGTATCTTGTAACAGTTTCGTCCTTGTTATGAAAATGCCTGACATTTTTTTGCTTAATTCATGTAGACATACGGCCAATGTACAGCATAGCCTACGTATATGCACATAACAATATTTTCAAAGTACAAATAGGTAAATAGGTTTCGTACTCATAAAAAAAAGTAAAATTATAGCAACCATAAAATCTGAGGCTAGGTTTTTAGGTTTTCTGCGGTAATGTCATGACGGAAGGCGTTAGAATTTCGCAAGACTCGTTTTGATTTTTCTTCACTGCTTTTTCTTTTCCTTGTTTATAAAAAATAGTCACTTTCTTCAGTTAAGCATATTTAAAAGTAACTGATGATTATTGTATTTTTTGTTCTATTATGTTTATACCAACATAATTATATGACCGATATTAATATTCTATCTACAGATATAGATAGGCCTTCTAGAGTTTTATTGCTATGATACTTTTGTTAATTATTGAAAAGTAAGAGCGGTTACTGACAACTGAACTAAAATAGCATAATCTCATATCTTAGATTGGCTATAAATATTGTCTGTTAGAAAATACTTACATTAATCTTTACAAAATTGTTAAGTATGTATGTTAATTCAATAACTTGAAAGTTCAACAATGCAATATGTTGCCAAAAGAAGCTTTACCTACTCAATGTAATGCTCCAGCATCCGCACTTATTGTAAGTACTTATTGTTTTTGTGTACCTACTTATTGCGTCCATATCTTTTTTACAGCCGTACTTATAGACGTCTATTTTAACATTTTATCTATCATTATGTCACAATTTTGCATTGAAAATGTCAAGTTAATGACTAATTAAAAAACAATTGACTTTTTTGAGTAAAGGCTGTAAGGAAAAATATAGAAATGGAAAAAAAATTGTGGGGTGGTGTATAAGAACCTTCATTTATAACAAATGTTTCCTACTAACAGATCATCATTAATAAATAGCATATATATCGTATTTTAAATTTTTGGTACTTAGATGTTATTTGTACTTAATTTACTTACTTATCAAAAAAATGTTAAAGAATATATCTGACTGGAAATATCTTGAGGATGTTTAAGATAATATGTAGGTACATCTTATGATGATGACGATATATTTATTTTTTGTACTTATTTGTACTTTATTTACGTACTTATCAAAAAAAAATATTAAAGAATATCGGACTGGAGATATCTTGAGGATGTTTAAGATAATATGTAGGTACATCTTATGATGATGATATATTTGTTATTTATACTTATCTGTACTTAATTTACGTACTTATCAAAAAAATATTAAAGTATATCGGACTGGAGATATCTTGAGGATGAATAAGATAATATGTAGGTACCTACATCGTATTATGATGATATCATAGCAGTTTTATAATTATAAGCTAAAGTAAGCTTAATATATTATGCTTGTGTAATGGGTATTAATCAACAATTTTAATACATAAAAATACTTATATAGATACTATAATACATTTAATAAACTTCCAGACCAGGAAGTGCAAACATCTAATTGTTCATCACACAAATGCCTGTCCCCGTCTAGGGACACGTTATGGAATAGAAAGTAATGTACTTATGAGTAGCATCGAAAGAAAAGTATCGTACCTACTCATAAAAGTATCGTAACAAAAGTATCGATACCTCAAAGTATCGAGTACTTTTTCTAAACATGGGGGAAAATCACTCGGGTGAAACCGCGGGCGACAGCTAGTACAATAATAATAATAAAAAATATCTTTAATTAAAACTTTATAAAAAAAGGATAGGCACAAAACAATTTTTAGGCAAACATGAACACATCAAAGTTCCCATTCCTCCTCCGTACAATCACTTAAAAATAAAAGTTTTTCGAGCCGTTTTGGCGATAGGCGGTTTCTGATTTTTGTTATGGTAATTCCTGCTTTTGAAAATAAACGTTCCGATGGCACTGACGTCGCTGGAATTGATAAATATTCTCGTGCCAACATGTATAATTTTGGAAAAACAAGTTTCATAATATCTTCCCAATGTGTCAAAGGATCTAAGGATAGTGGTGAAACCTGTGCAGATAAGTAATAGCTTAGTTCATCCTTTATTTCGGACTGCAATGAAGATTAAGAACTTTGAACAGTGTTGCCACCTCAATTTTTGAATTGGGGCTTTTGAAGAAGCCAAAAAAGGGCTAGATCGGGCTCGGATTTAGTGATTGGTTTGATCATGACACGATTGAACATAAGATCGCAAGTTTAAAATGGGCAATTTTAAGATTTATTCGATACGATACCTGTTGAAAAGTACTTAATGAGTAAAAGTATCGAATGCAAAGTATAGAGTACAAAAGTATCGGTATCGAAAGGTAAAATACTCGATACCACAAGGTATCGATACTTTTCTCTTGTCCCTATCCCCGTCAGGAATCGAACCCGAGCCTCAAGGTTGGTCAGTGTAGTCAGGCGAGTACGCTAGACATTCGACCGAAGCGACGGTCAAATTTCATAAAAAAAGTTTTCACTGTTTCCGAGATTCAGAATATGTACCTTTAAGCTATATATAAAAGTAAAAGAATTACTCGTTTAAAGGTATTAGATTTCCAGTTTAAGGATTCATTAAATTAAAAACGACGATTTTCGCTTATGTTATGTTTATCAGAATAATATAAATAAAATAAATAATAAATAAATATCCCGGGAAAAGTTACACAAATTGAATCTAACCCCAAAGTAAGCAAATTATATGATTGTGTTATGGAAGTTAGTCAACGATTCTAATACATAAAAATACTTAAACAGATACAGGAATAAATTTAATTAAGAAGTACTTTATTTAGTAATTAACAATAAAATTAACAAAATTAACCAAGCAATGTAAAAAGTGTCTGTCGAGAGAGATTCTTACTAATTAATCCTACCTAGTTGAACGCTAATTAGTTTCATTATCTAATAACTACCT